>CAUYSK010023974.1:0-39518 GCA_963575035.1 Avahi laniger | reverse complement strand
CTCAAGCGATCCTCCTGCCTCAGCCCCCCGAGTAGCTGGGACTACAGGCATGCGCCATCATGCCCGGCTAATTTTTTCTGTATATTTTTAGTTGTCCAATTAATTTCTTTCTAATTTTAGTAGAGACGGAGTCTCGCTCTTACTCAGGCTGGTCAAATATTGCTTTTTATGGAGATATTTCACATGTATTTACACCTTTGTATTCAAGATAATGAATGATAATGCTAACACATAAGTGCACATATAAGAATAACATCTGTTGGATGTTGGGCGAGGGGAGGGGGGAGGAGGGAGAGGGGACGGGTATGTGCATACACAAAGAGTGCAATGCGCACCACCCAAAGGATGGACATATTTGAAATTCGGATTTAGGGGGGGAGAGGGGGCAAGGGCAACATATGTAACCTAAACGTCTATACCCCCATAATATGCTGAAATAAAAAAAAAGAAAAATGGAAAAAAAAAAAACAAGCTTCAATTAGGAAAATGTCTTAAATCTCAGTATGCTTAGATATGAAAAGTGCAAAAAGCACAATCTATTGATGCTGTGAATCCTGAAGAAAATATTCATATCATAAAACATACATTCGTTCATACATAATAAATTTACCCTCTCTGCAAAGTTAATCTTAGATAAAACACTGTAAACGTCTGCAGTTCTCTATGCTACCATTTAATTTGGTGGTGAAATCTCAAATGCAACATATCCACGTCTCCACTAACTATCTTTTCCTTAAAATATCTTTGTATTAGTCTATACTTACTTCAGTTGTTCAAAAACAGACACATGAGGAAACAGGTCAAATAATCAAAAAGCACTTCAGCAAGCTCTGGACTTAGATTCTTAAATGAAGTCATTACGGATGCACCTGCTTTGTCTTTCTCTGAAGTCTATTCCTTTGGAATAGCCACATGGCCAACAGAAGCTCAGTGGGAAGCCAGCCCCCATTCCTGCAGCTTCCATTGTTTTCCTCTCACACGCCCTGCCCCGGGGATCCCAGATGGTGCTAACGACACACCAGGCTCCTCTCTCCTCCCCAGACAACCTCACTCCTCTGGAGCACGTGGTACCAGATTAATCCACCTGCTGTGATTCTGTATTTTATGTTTTGCCATCGTCTTCTACTATTCTCCTAAAGTTTCCCTTTCACGCTTGAAACTCTCCAATGGGTTTCCTTCCAGCACACTTACAATGAGGTCTGCAGCTTGATCACCACCCACGGACTCTCCTTGCTCTGGCCTCAACCTCTCCATCCACCACATTACTTCCAAAATGGATTTTACAAATAAGCTCATCAAGTCTTTTTGTGCAAGACATGGAGAGAAGGAATAAAAAAGACGAGTTCTAGCAGAGTTACCCATACAGAGCAAAATTTCAGCAAGAGTAGAACTAGACTCTGGGTCTCAAGCCCCGGGTCCACGTTCTGTCTTTATGCCTGGCTTCACCTGTTCCCCACTGTACCCTCCGCTCTATCTGTCTTCCTATGCAGCTGAGCTCTAACTATCTGTAGAGTCTGCCTGATTGCATAGCCTTCATAGAACTCCAAATATAAGTGAAATTACTGGTTACATCATGCATTTCCGTTGTTCCTTTTAATGCTGCCTTTTGCAATATCTTTTCATATTTTATTTTAGGCCTCATAAGATTGCAAATGTCTCATAAACAGTGTTCCAAGAGAGTTCTTTGTTTTTGTTTTAATATTCATATAAAACCTAGGAACATGCAAAGCATATCGTTTTTCTCAAGTTAAAATTGTTTGGTGGCTTTTCTTCTTATTTAACATCATAAATTTTAGATTAACCTATATGTAAGTATAGATTTCATTTAGGTGAATTTGGTCAGGGATTCTCATTGTTCTTGCAGTTGAAGTAAAAAATAAAAAAACAACCCTATAGTGATGTTAAAATGCAGCCTTGGTTTGATAGAATTCTTATTTAGATTTGGGGATTCTTTGTAAATCTAAAAGCTAGCTGGAAAAGTACCTAAAAAGAAAGAAAAAACCTTCTCTAAATGTTTTTCTTGATGAAATTGTGTCACCAAGATGCAAAGAGGATGCTCTAGTAAATGTTAAAATTCAAGACCTACTGCTCAAATAGCTTTGTCTTATGAAGGAGCAAAGAAAAGTGTGGCTATTTTTTAAAAAAAATAATAGTAGTATGCTGCTCATTGAAGAAAACAAAAAAGAGCACAACAGAAATCATCACTGAAGAACATTTTAATTTTCAAAACATATAATTGAACATGTTATAGACTAAATACTGTCGTCCATTATTCAGATTTCTGAGACCAACTAAAGGTTATATAAAACCATTTAAATACAAAGGAAATATTTCAACACACTCCTTATAATTACTAGGCCTTACATTACACATTTTCTATTACTGAGGCTAGGAGTTTGACCAGGAACTGCAGGTTGAGTAACAAACATTCTTCTACAAATTTGCTGTAGTGATGCTTATGTGAACTTAAACCAGTGCCTTCCATTACAGTATTAGTCTATTCTTTTTATTGAAAGCATCATCCGATAAAGGGCTGATAACTAGAATTTACTTAGAATTCAGGAAAATCAACAAGAAAAAAATCACACTACCCCATGAAAAAGTGGGCAAAGACATGAACAGAAACTTTTCAAAAGAAGACAGACTAATGACCAACAAACATGAAAACATACTCAACATCTCTAATCATCAGGTAAATACAGATCAAAACCATAATCAGATATCATTTAACTCCAGTGAGAATAGCTTTTATCAAAAAGTCCCAAAACAACAAATGTTGGCATGGATGCAGAGAGACAGGAACACTCGTACACTGCTGATGAGATTGCAAACTAATACAACCTCAATGGATAGTAGTATGGAGATACCTCAAAGAACTAAGAAAAACAAGCACCATATGTACTCACCATTAAACTTGTACTAATTGACCGACACTATTGTGCACATATGGGAAGTAACATTCATCAGGTGTCAGGTGAGTGGGAGAGGGACGGAGGGAGGGGTAAATCCATACCTAATGGACGTGGTGCACACCGTCTGGGGGATGGGCACGCTTGTCAGGCAGTGCAAAGGCAATTTATGTAACAAAAGCATCTGTACCCCTGTAATACTCTGAAATAAAAAAGAAAAGAAATTATATAACCTGTGGGGGAAAAAAAGCATCTCTTTCTTTGATTCTTACTAATATTATACCTTTTAAAATTATTATTAAAGATAATTTTTTAAAAACATAAACCTTCTGGTTTTATATAGAAGTAAATTTAATTTCTCAGGTCAAGAATACAACAGACTAGCTATGTAAATAGTGCCTATGTTACATCTTTTATGATTTAAAAAATATTTTTCTTCTAAATTTTTCTGTGCTTCTGAGATAATTTAAACAAATACAGAAAAAATCTCATATAGAGTATAGTGTTAAAAATTCAAGTTATCTAATATAGAGACAGTTAGAATACATATACAGAGTTAAAATAGCTGATGTTTAAAATAGCACAAGCTCTCATTAATTTGATTTGTATCTCTTTCTTTAAATCTTCCCTAGATTATAATTTTATACTTGAATTTTCCCTATTATCATTAATAGATGGTAATCATTTTGAGGGTAGAGTCTGTGGCTCCACATACCCCTGCATTTCCCGTATTGTCTTGCTCTCTATTTATAAGGCAATAGATAGTTTATAAATCCTTGTTGAATCAATGTTATATATGCACAAAGAAAAAATCCATTTGTTCTCCTCTGAAAGAAAAAATAAGATAATGTGAGCTTTCAGTATCAGATAAGATTCATGGATAATTACTCTTTTGACACAATCTTCTATAATGAGAAAAATGGAATTAACATATCTCTGACCCACTGAACAAACTCACTAAATGTGTCTATTCCAATGAAAGGTAGAAAACGCTGACCTCTTCACAACATGTTGAATTGTTCTCCTTATCTAACTGATATTAAAATGTTATCTTCGATTTCTAATGGTTATATGTGAAGATAATATGGGAATGAATTTTAAAAAGCAGTATGGTTGGATTCTGGAAAATAGTGTTTATTGTGTAACTTAAATGCAAAATACTAGAACTCATAATTTAAATATTTATGGGATGTTACAGTGGCTGCCATATAGTGTTTCATTCTCTTAATGTAAATTTACACAAATGAAAGAACCCATAGAAATTCTGGCCCGTTTCCCACTTAAAACTGGACTTATTTTTATCTTCTTTTTTTTAAGAAAGGGATACTCACGGACTTATTTTTTAATAATGGGAGTCAATAAAGTTTTTTCAAATTGTTTATGGTATAAGAATATTAAAACCCTTCCACTGGATAAGGAGATTTGTGTTTATTCTAGCATGTAGATCACATGATTGTTTCTAAAGTATTTTTCCCCCAATTTTTAAAATTCTGTTTCTTTTTCCAGGCATTTCCTGGAAATATCAACTCTGATAGTGTGGTCCGGCATGACTTACAGCATCCGATTATTGCCCGCTATGTGCGCATAGTGCCTCTAGATTGGAACGGAGAGGGCCGCATTGGGCTCAGAATTGAAGTCTATGGCTGTTCTTACTGTGAGTATCCTATTATTTAAATTTGTGGCAGGCTTTGTCAATTTCATTTAAGCAGTAATATCTTGCTTAAAATTATTTAACATTACTTGCTTTCTCTGACAATAAATGACCTTCTATTTTATATTTTATATATATGTATATATAAAATAAAAGGTTGTTTTTCTGTTTGTATTTTATAGATGTATACTACACACAGAAACAAACACGCATAACAATATTCTAATTGTACCTTAAGTAAAAGACTTGAAAAGCAAATTTTTTTGTTCAATGGACTAAAACAACAAAGCTTATTAAATTACTTGAAGTCTTATGAAATATTTAGAAATGAGAAACCTGTACTATTATCCATCTTTTTGATTCTTTATGATGGATTTTGGATACATTCTGAAGATCTTCCTTCCAGTTCACTAAGTCTCTCTTCAGCTGTGCCTGTTTTTAAATTAAAGCCAACCACTGAGTTTTAAAGTCAATTTCATTATAGCTTTCTACAAATTTTATATGTTGCTTTTTTAGATCTGCATGGTCACCTAAAGTGTTTCTTTTCCCTTAATTATATTTTAAACTTCCCTTTTTTATTTCTTAAATACATTCTACATATACCTAATGATGCAACATATGGATTTTTAGGGATTATAATTCTGCTCTCTATTGTTTCTACTCATTCTTGCCAGTGGTACTGTTTTCTTCTTTTTCTCCTCCTCCTCCTTTTCCTTCTCCTCATCCCTCTTCTTACTATCTTTCTTGTCTGCCTATCGTTTTTATCTTCATCTTCATGCTTATCCATCTTCTTGACTGGATTGCTTTGACCTTAATTGCTTCAAAACTTTAGCTCTGGAGTTTCTTTCAGGCCAAGGTTGATGGTAGATTCTTCTAGAGAGAACTTATCTTTGTTTATTTGCTTCCATGAAGAAAATACCAACACAGAATTGTTTTAAAGTTTGACTCCAGTTGTTCTTATTTTTTGAGACTTCTGGATATCCTAAATTGAATCCTCAAGCACATGTTTTGCAAACACTGGCTTCAGAGCATGAATTCTCCAGTAAAATAATTTTCCTTCTCTTGGGAAATTTTTCTTCCTGTTCTTTCAATTGGCTGTGGAAGTAGGGATTCTGGGTATGGACAGAGAGAGAAATTGGGATATCAGATTTTTTGCAAGAAATTTCTTCCTTTTAATTCATTTGAATTTGATTTTAAATGGTGTCACTATTGGTTACCATATTGGACAGTGCAGCTTAGAGGAACCAAAACATCTCCTTCTTGATATTTTTCTTCCATGCCCCTTTATAATCTAAAAAATACAGAACATTTATTTTTAAAATGTTAGTCTCTATTTTTTTTCTTAGTTTGGAAAACAAAAATTTGATCATCCTGAAAACTTTTTTACTGTCGAAAATACAATGACTAGTCATCTTCCTAACTGTTTAGTTTTTCTAGCTCTCATAGTGCATTTTATGCTGCTATGACAGACCTGAGACTGGGTAACTTACGAAGAACAGAGATTTATTTCTTACAGACTTCAGGCTTAGAAGTTCAAGGTCAATAGTCCCCAATCTGGTGAGGGCCTTCGTGTTGCATCATCCCATGACAGAAGGTGGAAAGGCAAGAGAACACAAGTATGAGAGAGAGAGAAAAAGTAGGGAGAAGTGGGCCAAATTCATCTTTTATGAGGAATGCTTTCCAGTGATATTTAACCTACTTTCAAGATAATTGCAGAAATCTACTCATGAGCCCTCATGACCTAATCACTTCTTAAAGGTGTTGCCTTTAAAAAATATGTATCTGTAATAAGAAAAAGATATGTTAAGCGTATTTGTCATGAACAACTTTCCAGGAGTTACTTTGATTTAAATTTTCTATACTGAATTCAGACTAGAGAGGGCCCTTGGAAGACGACCCTCTATTTGTTCTCTAACTTAGTGAACTGTTGTCTCAATGGCTTGTTTGATTTTTCAGTGAGAAAGGGAATCGTGTGTCTTTGAGTAGGGAAATGTAGATTCCATACACCCTTCTATTTCACCCTCCTAGGGAATAGCAGCACTGTGTTTTTTTCTCCTCAGCAAGGAGAAATGTGGCTTTGATCATGCCTACTCTTTTTGGAACCTCCTTAGAAGGTTATCTGGGATGTATTTTAAACCTGCAGGTGAGGGAATGGGGCTTCTTTTATTTTAAGGTTTGCCAGAAGATCTAGAGAGTGAAAAATTGTAAAACGAGCACCGTTTCTGTTTGAGTGTGTGCCTCTTGCAATTCCCCTTGTAGAGGACACCTTTGTCTAGAAATGTTCCCTTATTATTTTTCTCGAAAACATGTCTGTGACCTTACACACAAGTCCAGAACGCCCTAACCCTACAAACAGGAGAGACTAAAAAATTTAGATACAAACATCTACTCGTCAGAGACAAAACAACAAAAAACAGAAACATGTTGAGTCAAAATAATATAAAAACAAAAAAATTACGATGGGACAATTGTCAAACAGACTATATTATAAATAAAAAAACTACAACAAAAAAATTTACTATAGTCATATACCGTCTTTACGTGTGTCTGTGTCTTTTTGTCTCTACATTCATTCCTCAGCCCCAAGAAATGGGCCACGACACCCCTTGTGTTCGTTATATATCCTCTGTGCAGTCCTTCCATGATCGTTTTGTCATCTGAGAAGTTAGCTACTTCTCTAGGTTGCAGTAAGACGTTCACTCTGTTCCAGGTGGAGTTCAGTTCCAGGCCACTGCTTTTTGAAGCCTTTAGGGTTTCTATTGTTTCGATTTCCTGACTTGCTTTGAATATAACATGAATTGCAATTTCGACAAATCTAAACTCATTTTAAATTATTCTGCTCCCTTTGCATTTGGTTTTCCCTCAAGTATAGCTGAAACAAGTGCTTGCTGTTATTTTTGAAACTTAGCAGCATGTCTTGCGTCTTTTGACTCAGTAAGCTGCCTCCCCCAGCAGCGGCGCTAATCTTCTTACTCTGTACTGGAGAGACTTGATGGGGCAAGAGGGAGAAGTCTCAGTTAATACTTTCTAAAACTCACGTAGGCTTCATTACTCAAGCGTTCATTAACAAAAGCCAAACACAGTCTATTGATTGAAGTAGTAAGCAATAGTGATGGTAAAAATACTAAATTAGCTTTTAAAAAGAATCTTCCTAACAGTAAGGCCAGCACCTTGGGAAAGCAGGATACACACACCTAGAGTAATTTTTACATATGCTTTTGATTTGGATGAATAATAAAACCTGAATATATCACCCCATGCAAATTGTGGTGGAAAATCGTGCAGGCTGAGGAAAAAAGATGCGGAGGAGCCAAATAGAAATAGGAGAAAGAATTTGGTTCTCTTGATGCTCTGCCAGTGTCACATCTGCATCCTCCAGTGACAGTGTCCTCTTGTAGGGACCCCAGTCTGGCTCCCACAGTGCGTGTTCTGCTTAGGCAAGAGATGCCACCAGGTGTATATGTACTAGTTTCCTGGGGTCTCTGTAATACGTTGCCACAAACTGTGTGGATTTAGACAGCAGGATTTATCCTATCATGGCTTTGGAGGGCAGAAGTTTAAAACCAAGGTGTAAGCAGGGTTGGGTCCTTCTGGAGGCTCAGAGAGAGAGATCATTTCATGTTTCTCCCAGCTCTTGGCGGGGTCAGCAATCCTTGGTGTTCCTTGGCTTGTTGCCGTGTCATTTCAGTCTCCGGCTCTGGCCTTGTCCCCTCTGTGTGCGTCGTTGTCTCTGTACCGTCCCATGGCCTTCTTATAAAGACACCAGTCACTGGATTTAGGACCTACCCTAAACCAGCATAACCTCATCTTAGCTAATCACATCCACAAAGACCCAATTTATAAACGAGGCCACATTTTGAGGTTCTGAGTAAACATGAATTTTGGGGAACACTATTTGACACAGTATAATACACATTCATTAAAATTGGCAAAAATTTTTCTTTAGTTCGGTTTAGGTATGCAGAAAAATAAAAATCAGTTCTGAAAGTCAACCTATATTTTCTTATTTAAATATGATATTTAATTTTGTATCACATAGAAGAGTTCCAGGTAGTTTTATTTTGTGTTTATGATTTCTTCGGTTTATCCAGTGAACATATACTGTATTCAGGCTTTTAGAAATAGCTTGAAGCATAGGCCTTGCCATCCAGGAGACTGATATTTGGCAGAAGGATGGATAAGTAATAGTTTTAATACTCTTTGATAAATGCCATGACAGAGGAGACCTCACCTGTGTCGATAATGGGATAAGGTATCACCTATCTTAAAAAGTAACAGAAATTAGGGTGATAAAGCATTCCAGAAAAGAAATAGCATTTTCAAAGACACAGACACAGAGGTGAGAGTATAATTTATTTCATATTTACAGTTAGTTATTATTAGCAACATAAGTCTCATTTTAATATGCCTATATATTAAAATGGGAGTTAGCGTGTTTGGAGGATCAATGCATTTGTGACAGAGATTCATCAATTCTATTAACATGAATTGAATTCTACCACTTGTAAAGCACTTTGCTAATTTTCAGTCTCAAATGCAAATCTGAACATATCACACCTGTGCTTAAAACGCTTTAAAGATGATACATTCCCTATAAAGTCCAAGCTGTTAGTTTTAAAATATAATTTCCCTCCACCCATTTTTAACAGGAAGACCTCTTGATAAATGTGATTCCAGAAGGAATCATGTCTTTCTTTTCTTTATTCCCATTACATTGTGTGAATATTTCCAATGGAATATTTCTGAAAATATCTCAAAATAAAGTAGATTGCAAGATATTAGCAAGGGGGGGGGAGGCACAGACTGCTACCTTATTCACCACTGGCATTTCATTAAATAGCAGATTCTCTAGACACAATAAACGTTTGCCGGAGTGAGCTGTTATCAGATATAAATGATGTAGACATAATTTATCCCCTCGGTGAAAACCAAGTACTGTTTGACGTTGTATGAATTCTTTTACTGGTCGAACAGGACATGATTCTATGGCATCATATCGGGCAGTGCTCTAGGGGTCTAAAAATACATTGAAATAATTGCCAAATATGACAATAGATACCCCAACAGGCCACATAAAGCAAGTAACTGTGTTTCTTTTTCTAACTTAAATATTTCTAGACCTTGTATTATTTCTGGTTAAGATTATTTTAAACCATAATTTCATGAGGCTGCTTCATGAGTTACAAATATAATTTGCTTATCAGAGGAAAAATATACCACCCATTAATTATTTGGGGTTATATACCCAGATTAATGTGAAAATAAAAGTAAATCAATATAAAATAGATTTAATACATATCAAGTTATACAAGATAAAGAGGTAATTAAAATTGAATTGTTATGCTAGTATGTGTGTAGGACATGCTGTTTTCTTAAGTTTTCACGTACATAGTTAAAAATAAATTTGGTATGTCATTAACAGAAATGTTCTCACTATTAAGAGAAATTGAACTTAGATTCAAGCATATGTAATATTCTTTAACTCTTTAAAAAATTTACTTAGCACTACAATTAAAATACTTTATAATAAAAAGATGATTTTTATATATCTAACAGTGGCTCACCTTGGAGGTGATAATGCAGCAACTGATGTATCATTTTTGCAGCAGTCTGATATTTTTGAGATGGTGAAAAAATATATTAGATCATTTCTGTCACGATTTTTACTTAATTTAATAATGTCAACTTAAAGGTATAAACATTACTTAAATGTAATATATTACTGAAAAATTTTGATACTCGATGGGTCTCATTTCTAAATCAATATTTGAGGGTAACATTTCAATTAAAAATACTTAAAGCATGAAAAAATAATATTCTCATTTTTCATGTCTATGAGGATATATGTTATCAGCATTTAATTATTTCTTTTGCTTACCTGGAAGTTTATTTTGCTTACCTGGAAGAATTACTGTTGAATCTGTTAAATGACAAAACATGACGGATGTAACTTTCTGCTTAGGTGCAAGACTGTTGCAAATGGCAGCTACTTCATAGTTTGCAGAATTATTTAATAAGATACTGATTTAGAGTTGCATTCCCATCATATTGCTACAGAATTTAAATTTGCTCTCAAGAACTTTCAAAGTTCAGTTGAAATATAAAATCAGCAGTGTTTATTTAAAAGCAAATTGAAATTACTGGTAGAGAATAATATGCAATTAAACCTGTGTTTGCAGTTCCGAATTAAGAATAACCATATACTTTGTGGAATAAAAGAAGATATAATTTTTATCGTACACACTAGTCTGAAGTTTCTTTTACAAAATAATTGTCTAAGAAGGGTAAATATATTAAAATCAAAGTATACACAAGCGTTATGGCAAGTGGTTGAAGAGAAGAATAAAATAATGAAAGAGAACTATGCTTCAGCATGCTTTATAAATAAGCTATTTTGATTAACACAAAGAGGAGCCATTTGTGTACTCTATAAGAACTTCAAAGCGAAAAATTTCCCAAGAGATCTTCCAGCCCAATCCCTTATTTTACTAATGAGGAAACCAAAATCCACTGGGTTATGTGACTTGCATAAATGAGTTTATCGCAAACCTAGAAATCCTATGCAGCAAAAGCTCTCTCTCTGACATTTGACTCCTCTCTCCTTTTGTTTGTTTTTCTTTTCTTCTCTTTCCACAAAGGTTTTTTATAATCACAGTGATGGTTATAAATAACAGAAAATGTTATTTTGTGGATTCTAATGACTATACAATTGTCCGGCCCATCATTTTTCATTGTAAGAGCTCATAAAATGAGGTATCTAGCAAGAAAAATATTTCACTAGTATTGTGCAATCCACATGTCCAATAGGAAAACTTAAGTGACTGGTCTTTATAATGAACTCATTTAAGGACAGCTTGCAAAGAAACACAACTCAAGCTTTCATTGCATTGTGATGAAGAAACTTTATCAACCTCAGTCAGTACATTTCCTCAGGTAATCTTACCTTTTGAGATATTTACCTACCTTTACACATATGTTAATTTTTATTTATGTTAGATGATTACAGAAAGAATTAAAGTCTAAGTTATAGTTATACAGTCCATCAACAGTTTACTTATAATCCCTGTTTAATGTGAGGAAAGAGGTAAAATTTAAAACACTGCAAATATATATAAAGGATTCTTTTACTAGCTTTCATTCTTGTGTTGTTAATCTTAATTATCACCTATTTAAATTAGCTTAACTAGGGAGAGAAGGGCAAATATTAATATTTAAGATGCAGTTACCATCCTCATGAATTAAAAGTAACAATATAATAAAATAATTATTTAGTAGGCTGACTTCTAAAATTTCAGATAGTCTAAATTACTTTAATTAAAAATCAGTTATTTTAAAACATGAAGGGATTTTTATTCCCATTAGAAAAGTATCAGATTTTTTATAGTTATGCTTATAAAGAATTATCATTATTGTTTAACTTATTTTTTATATTTCTAAATGAATATATATATATATATATATGTACTCGTGCACAAAATAGTGTCATGTCAGTCTCTTTAGCCGTTCATTCTTGTTTCCGTGGACCGGGAGGAGTTACAGAAGTTGCCCTGTGTTCCCCTTCACTCACAATTATTCGTGGAATAATCTCAGAGAAAAAAGACAGGTAACCTCGCCCGATCTCTTTGTAAACATTCTGAATTTTGAACCCCAAAGCATCCCCAAATAATGATCTTTCCCAGGAAGAAAGTCCTCATCTACGGCCTGTTTTGAGCAGGATGTCTCTGTTTAGGTTACCTGTGATAAACACACTTGGAATCTCTGATTTATAATCCTGGCCCCCTGAAAAATAACGCATGAGCTAGGTGTCCATTGAGGTACTAAAGGGAAATGTTTCATAACCTATATGCCTCTGTGCGCAGTAATAAACTGCGTACCTTATTAGAGACCTTCCTGTTACTCTAGAGCCGAGGCACTCTGCAGTGTGGATCAGATCCCTCCTTGCTTTGCGTGGCCCTCTGCTTTAATTGTCTCTTCTTCATCCTGTTGGTGGGTGGGGGGAGTTGTGGGGATGGCTGGTCCCCCAGCACCTGGCAGAGCACAAATGAGACGCACAGCGTTTATGGATCACAGGTAATCACAGCCTTTGGGACGAAGTCATCTCACAGCTTCCAGGGCCACGAGGGGGTTGTATTTGGGAACAGAGTGAAAGCCAGACACTGTGCGGGGTAGGTTTTGTAGTATAAAGAAGTTGTCTGCCCCGTGGCTCCGCCGGAGGATGTGATTGGTTTGTTTAAACATTTCTGTGGGATGCAGGGAACTGAAGCGTGACACTGGGGGATAAGTCGGGACTGCGTGCTCGGTCCCTGAGAGAAGAGTTTCTGGAGTAGGTGACCTGCTACGTGGGAGCAAGGTTGGGAGGAGAGTGTGCGGTTAGGCCATTTGAGAGCCCCCGGCTTCTCCCACGTGTCAAGGCACAAATAACATCGGGCCTTACTTTTAGGCTTTGTACCATAGCTTCTTGACTTACTTCCTGGAATCATTGTTAACCTTAGGTTTTAGATAAGACCTTTGATGTGTGAAAATCTGAGTGAACAATCTGATTCTAATATCATTACATAGAATGTATTAATTGCCAGCTTTAGTCAAATCAACAACGTGCAAAACCCCATGCAACATACTTTCTTCCCTGTATCAACCTACTATTTATCGTGTTATTTAAAAGTTTGTGCGGCCGGTTGCGGTGGCTCACGCCTGTGATCCTAGTTCTCTGGGAGGCCAAGGCAGGCGGATTGTTTGAGCTCAGGAGTTCGAGACCAGCCTGAGCAAGAGCGAGACCCCGTCTCTACCAAAAATAGAGAGAAATTAATTGGACAACTAAAAATATATAGAAAAAAAATTAGCTGGGCATGGTGACACATACCTGTAGTCCCAGCTACTCTGGAGGCTGAGGCAGGAGGATTGCTTGAGCCCCAGAGTTTGAGGTTGCTGTGAGCTAGGATGACGCCACGGCACTCACTCTAGCCCGGGCAAAAGAGTGAGACTTTGTCTCAAAAAAAAAAAAAAAAAAAAGTTTGTGCTATTTTAAGTTTGCTGCATGGCCTGTATTTGCGTATCATAAAAAAAATTAATCTGGAAAACAGACCAGTAGCTTCCTTAAACTTATTTTGAAATGTAAATATTTTAATACTAAGGGAAAAAGAAAACCTTCCTTCCTGTGACATCGAACTTATATAGAAAAGATAATTATTTTCCTCGAATCACTTTATAAGGTGTTTCTATATTGCAAAGGACAGGGTGAAAATATGACCGAGCTCACTCTCATTACAGTTTGACTCTGAACACAGTTGTTTTTAATAGCCCATCTGATTAACTCTTACTCCAAAATTCAATGCATTGTGTCCATCTATTACAGGGATGTTTTTGTTCACCCAAATTTACTAATGCTAAAGTTAACAAACAAAAAGCAAGTCTGGTATTTTTTTGCAACAAAACCTATACCCAATGAGTGACCCAGAAGTGTGTCTGAGGAATGGAGTGAGAAAAGGGAGTTTAATTCATCCTTCAGATGAGCTTTTTCAACAGTGCGTAAGTTAAAATGTGCTGCAAGTTCATTTAAGACCATGCTTTAAAAGAAGTTCTCTGAAGTCCAGGTCATGAGAAGACAGAGAATGCAATGCGTTTCCTCCTTTGTCACCAGCAGTGTAAACTGGGCCTGGACTTGTCCAGGGACTGCTTAACCTGACAGTAGAAGCTGCCCCACCTTACCTCATTACTGTCAGTTTTTATAATGTAGGCCACTCTTTCTCTTTCATTCCTCATTTTTCTTGTTCTTATATCTTCTTTCTGAAATAATAAATAAATGTTTTAAAACAAATCATATTTTATACTTTGTCCAAGGTGGATATCAGTATAGATCAAGATTAGTCATCCTTGGCATTGTTGATGTTTGTTGCCAGATAATTCTTTGTTGTGAGGGAGGACGGAGCTGTTTTGTGCGTTGTAGAATCTTTCCAACATCCCTGGCCTCTACTTACTAGATGCTAAGAGTACAACACACTTCCCTCAGGTGTGACAAGCAAAATCGACTCCAGATATTGCCAAGTGTCTTGGAGTGATAAAATTGTCTCTGGGTAAGAGATGCTGGCACAGATGGTACTTAAGTGTCACCTTGTAATTTGTTCATTACCAATTAGAAACTATGTTAGATACTATGAAAGAAAAATGACACATTGCAAGAATTGACTCAATATTCATTTAATTTATATTTTAGTGCCTGTTATATGCAGAAAGTATATCCTACATGCTAAAATTTTCTTAAACTTTATATTGATAAGGACAATAGTTATGGTATTAAACTATGCCTACATATACAGATCTCTGTGCAGGAACTGTGGATGAAAACACTCTTATATCACCTTATCAGCATAAATATTGCAAAGAAAAAATGACCCCTTGAATTCTCAGATCTTTTTTCTGTGCCATTAGTAGAGAAAAGCATGCAAAATTTCTTTAAAAATTTTTAATTTAAGTGATTTTATTTAGAGTAATTCCCAATTCCTTTTTCTTTTGTCATTAGTTGTATCATCTTTTCAGCTAGGATCAATTTGAATCTATACTTTCCTTTGGTTAATCTTACATTTTCCTTATTGTGAATTTAAGTTTGGGATCAAGATGAGATTGACTGGCCCTTCCACACAGTTTCAGCCAAGAATTATTTATATGACTATTCCTTTGCATTTTACTTGTGACAATGCACTATTAAAAATAACAAATATTATGGAATGTACTTTGCTAATAGATTACAAACTTATATTGTTTTCATATGCTCCATTCACTTTTGAGAGAAACATTAACCTTAATGTATAACATGAAGGCTGATTTTCTCTAAAAAAGAGCAAATAAGTAAATAAACAAATAAATAAAATAGAAGCTTTGTCCTACTCCTTAGCCTCCTCTTCAAAGAAGTCTATATCTACTAATTAAGGGTGAGGGCTTGATTCTGCATTTTTGCACTTTTAATAACACTTTCATTGACCACGTAACACCACTTAACATCACGTGACATGTTGAATGTGTCAACAATGCTAGTCCAGTCTTTCCAATCCATGTAAAATGCTGAGTACCCTTACTCCTGTCTCGTAAGGTCGTTATAAGAAACAGAATGATACAAATGAATGCTCTTCAGATTTCGAGGGTGAAGTCACTATATCATCTCAATCATGTTTATTCAGAGATGTAAATGGGCATAATATGTAAACAGGGTACAAATATGTTCTATCTAAAGTTCAAACAATTACTTTAGGAGTGTATGCTGTTAAACTGGTTTATCGTTTTTAAATTAAACTGAACAAGTCAAAGAGCTATTTCAATAGCTCCCTCAATTTGATGCACATAATTAAGTTACTTAGTAATAGTCTTGACCACAAAATTGGGGTGAGGGATATACGGGAATTTTGATACACATACATATACATTTTTTTGATGGGGGGGACAAATAAATAAAATAGATACTCTTGACCATGATCTTATTTCTATTTATATGCTGGATTGACATTTCAAAATTAAGTGTATTATTATTCCCATGTTTGCTTTTTAACTGAGGAAATAGAGGGTGATTTGGTTAACTAAGCTACCATTTGTTAGGTTGATTCCCAGTAGCTAGAATCAGAAATATATCTGATGGGAAAAACTGGAACTAGAAGCTGAATAATAACTAGCGTTTATTGAGTGTGTCTGACTCATAATGTTATATCCATTTATATGTGTTATGAATGTTGAAAAATAGGTAATTAAACTCTCATTTTGCAAATGAGAAAACCAAAGTTGAAGAAACAAAGTAACTTACCCCCATATCAAGTAATGCCACCTTAACTTTTTTCTTTTCACCAAAATATGTTGCCTGTTGAAGGCAGCATAAAATCAGAGTATAACAAAATCATAGTAAGGATGGTTATAATCACAATTATTATCATTATTACTGTAATTATAGTTGGTATATAGCATTTATTGATCATTGACTGTATGTCAGATATTATGCTGAAAGTGCTTTATTTAAACCTGGTAATATTGCTCCAGCTTAGGAACTGTTAGCTCCACTTTACCAATGAGAAGACTAAGGATAAAATAAATTTTTGTTTATTCATTCAATCAGTGAGTGTAAAAACAAGGGCAACGATGTATTTGTTTATCGGTTGCTTATTCTCAAATGCTTCCACAAAAAACAACTGGAAAAGAAAATTTTCTCTGTGCCTGACTGGAACACAATACAGCCAAATTAATTTTTTTTCTAAAAGTAGTTATTTCAAAATTGTGACAAAAAAGGAAGTGGTTGAAAAATCAATATTGAACAGCCATTAATAATTATTTAAAGAACTTTTAATAACAAAAATAGCCATATATTAGGTGAACAAAAGCAAAATATAAAATTGTTAATACAGAGCAATATCTTCTGTACTTAGCAGTTTGATTTTAAAAAGGGCAAAATTGCATCAAAATACTAATTATATTTATTTCTGGCATGTGATATTATGGATAACTCTTATTTTTTATAATTTTTGCATTACTAATATCAGATAACTTCATTACTAATATTCAAATTTTACTATAATCATAGAAAAACAAATACTGCATGATTCCACTTAAATGAAGTATCTCAAATAGTCAAATTTGTAGAATCAAAGAGTAGAATAGTGGTGGAAAGAAGGGAAAATGGAGAATTGCTAAGCAACAGGCATAAAGTTTCAGTTAAGCAAGATGAGTAAGTTCTAGAGATTTGCTGTACAACACTGTACCTATAGTCACCAATAAAGTATTGAACATAAGGGTAGATCTCATGTGTTCTTACCACTATAAAATAAAATTTTGAAAAATGTTATTAGCCTAAAATATGAAAAATGGAGAAAATACATATAATTTGCTCAAAAATATCATTTTTAAATATATGCAAGATTCGAACGTCAATTTACAAATTCAGGTGTGCGTGAAAGTTTTCATCTCTTTATTTATCAGTAATTTTAATTCCAAGCTCCCATCTTGTTCTTCTGGGAAACTTAATCTGAGTCAATCTTGGTGTCATTCCATCTTAGGCGCCTGTTCTGTGCTTGTGTGTACATGTCTGTGCATAGTGGCACACGTGTGTACACACATACCTGTCCACAGAGACTGGTTCTGATGCTTGCACTGGCCCCTGTCTGCATTCCCGTCCGCTGCCAAGCCCAGTGGTCGTCTGCTGCTTCTCCGCTGGTCTTGAGAACTTCAGCCAATCGGGAACCTGTTGATGGTTCACCCATAATTATCACAAAATAGCTATCAGTTACTTTATTTGAAAGAAAATATTAAACTACCTGAATAAACTAGTTTCCTTAATATTCATATTCTAATAATACAATTCAAAAACTGTTCTTTACTATATGTACATATATAAAATTAATATCATTAAAAGTACCTAAAATCTGTATTTTAAATATCACAGGAAAAGAATCAGTGTAATATCACCGTATTATTGTGATTCGTATGTCACAATTTATCTCTAAATATTATGTAGAATGCTCAGGGTAGTAATAATCCGAAGAATTATTCACAATGTCACTTTTTAGTTTTGAACAAAATATGCGTGTGCAGAGATTATGTGTGTTAACCACACTTTGAACTATTACATTGTCCCTTATGATAAGGGATATAATATAATGAAAAGAGATGGCTCTTTGGATTTAAATACAAAGTAAATGCCACGTTTACTTAATGGGTGATTTGAGATGGTTGCTTAAGCTTTTCAAATCCCCACTTTGCCCTTCACAATGGAAGTAATAATGCTTACTCCATAGATTTGTCATGGGGATTAAATCAGGTAATAAACGTAAAGGGCTTAACTCAGTAGCTGGTTCAAGGTAAGCATTCATAAATATTAGCTATTATTATTGTTGCTGTTGTTCACACTTCCTACTTCCTCCCTTTGATGACACATAGGATACTTTGAAACTGTTTATTTCCTATATTTTAACTCTCAGATGAATTTTATTATCCAGCAGCTGTTCTTACTCTCACAAGAAAACATGTCTTAAACATTAATTAAGCATCAAAAATGAGGTCTTCATTCTAACAAGGAGTTGCCTTCAGATAAAAAATTAATTTCTAGTACTCAGAAAAGAGGTTCTCTGCAATGATTGGCTTTAAAGAAGAGCAGAGGATAGGCGTTGTAGAGTCAGAAAATGTCTAGAGGTGTCCAGCCTCTTGAGTATTTTCTGGTCCAGACACTCAGTTTGCAGATGAAGAACTAAGAACTTCCTGAAAGAGGAAATGCGTCCCCCGAGACCACCCCACAAAGCACTAGTAGCAGAACCGTGTTGGGTGGGGTTTTAGTGCTTAGTCTGCTACTCTTCCAGTATCTTATGTTAAACGTGACATGTATGTATTTGAATTCAATCCATAGGTGAGTGTTGGGTCTGAGCATTCTGCCTTCCATACAGTAGATAGTCTTGAAATATATTTGAAAGAATAAATCCCTGTTTTATCTATCAAAAATATAAGATTAGTTTGTTGGCAAGAAACAAGCAATTACTCAGCCATGTACACTAGAGGTTAATTATGAAACCACAGGTAAGAGACATGCTGGGACTCCTGTATGTATGCGGACATTTTGCTAACTCATAGTTAAGAGTGAGGAGCTAATGAAAATCTCAAGGTTTTTTTTTTTTTTTTTTCCTGATAATGAAAAGAATTGCTGCAAACCCAGTGGAACTAAGAAGGGATATATTGGGCCCAGGGAAGTGGAGAATGTTTGTGCTTCACTATTTTTAAATCATAAATTAATTCATGGGGGAATCAGGAACGCAAGGCAAAAATGTCTAATAATTAACACAAAGTTGAGCATAAGGAATTAAAGGCACGTATATTTGCCAAAAAGGCTCAGCATATCAATGCCATCAAAATCATTGTGAGAATTACTCTTACCAAGTCAGTTTGGATTTCTGAAAACTGTATGATCATTTGAACGTCATGGGGAGTAAGGGTATTTAAGTTGGCCAAGAATTATAGCAACTTTTGAAAAAGAGATAAAAAGAGAGAGAAATGAGAAACAAAAAGAAATATAGAGGGACAACTCATTAGAGTCAACGTAAAAATGAATGTTTGTTGCTGGTCACAGTGGCTCACTCCTGTCATTCCAGCACTTTCAGAGGCTGAGGTGGGAGAATCACTTGAGCCCAGGAGTTTGAGAACAGCCTGGGCAACATGACAAGACTCCATGTACACATAAAATAAAAAATAAAAATAAATTAAAAAATTAGCCACACGTGGTGACACATACCTGTAATCCCAGCTACTTGGGAGGCTGAGCCAGAATGATTGCTTAAGCCTGGAAATTTGAGATTGCAGTGAGCTATGATCATGCCACTGCACTCTAGCCTGGACAGAGTAAGATTCTGTCTCAAAAAAACAAGAAAATAAAAGAAAAAAAGATAGATTTCTTAATAGCACTGTTCTCAATCTTTAACCAACGTCCTTTAGTACTTTTCAAGTATAGCACTTACGCCTTTGGAAGTGACATGTTAAGGTCGCAATACTAATATTCTCTATATTAAAATGCTGACTTACTGATAACATGCTATTTAATACATCATTTTAATTTTTAATTCTGGAGAGTTTTAGTAATGATGTATTGAGTGAGCATTAACAAAAGATTATTAAAATTCCCATGCCAACTAAATTGATATATCAGGATTCTCATGACAAATAGTTCATAAAATCGTTTCATACACTATGAAAAAGAATAAAATAACATCTGCACACCCACACACTCCGTATATTGCTGTGAAGTCCACATTCTACCATAAAAACCTCTGCACTGTGTAACAAGAGGCTGAGGGCTGTTCCATGAAAGAGTAGCATCTCAACTGCTAAACGATGTGGAAGAATTCTCCGACTGACCACACAGTTGTATAGAGATTCGACATCTTCCCTGCGCTTTGCACGGCATTCTTCACAGAAGGCGAACGTTGCTTGGATTCTCTTGAATGCACACGCGCCACCTTTGTCTCCTCCGCTAACCTCCTTCTCATCTCCAGCTAACAATTCTTACAGTGTATTTTCTATAAACAGTTACAACATATTCAGTTAATCAGAGAGGGGCCTATTAAATGTCAACGTATCTTTAAATAAAGAACAATGAAGAAGAAAGAACTGCAGAGAAGAGATGATTCTCCCCATCTCCAACTAAGCTATATAAATCCATGCTCCAAAAATGTTAAAAATCTTCACATTTCACTGACCTTATTTCAGTCTAGAAAGACAAAAGTTTTTATAACCAAAGCTCTGTAAATTCCACATCAAGTTTGAAAAGTTTCCAGAACTCACATTCCGTATAAGCCGATGAAAGTGTTTAATCTGCCCAAGTGAAAAATAAAATACTGGGTTCTTAAATTTCTCTGGAATTAATTAAATCTGTCCTACATATTTTTATTCTTCTAATTTCTGCTGCTTGTAGAAAATTTTACAGATAAGATTGGATTGAAAGGCACAAGTGGTCAAGAAATATACTATAGTATAGAGCCTTGTCCAAATTCCAGCTCACCTCTTATTAACTATGAAGCCTTAGACAAGTTACTGATCTTTTCTGAACTCAGTTTTCTATTAATATAAGGTTAACATGATAATAGCTATTATTTAATAATTATTAATTGAAAAGTTCAATTGAAAATGTCTTATAGTAATTATTAAATAAAAGACAGACATTTGAATCTTAGAGACTATTTTGTGTTATAAGTCAAGAAATATATTGGATAAGAAAATCAAATTGTGGACAAACTTGTGATCTAAGTAAGTCTATTTGTTTCAATTATTCAAAAAATTGAGGAAGTACAATTCTTACATATAATTTAAGATGATCTTTTCCAACTCTCATATTTAAATACCAGACAAGTGAGATCCAGAGTGACTGTAATCTGTCGTTTGCCAACTGACTAGTCAGTGGCAGACACAGAATTGAACTCACATGTCTGTCATGTGGATAAATTTTTCTCCTCATATTCCACTGCTTTTATGTTCAGTTTACCCTATATCCTAAACTTTTATGAGGAATTAATTATGCTTTACTGGTGTATCAAATCCATTACCCATTTCTTGAAGACATGAACTGTATTTTATAAAGAATACCTATTCTCAGTACCCAAAAAATATAAATTGCACAAAAGAGGTACTTATTTTTAAGTTGATTGTTTACAAGGGTAAAGAATTACAAATATCCTCCTGACTTCATTTATATTTCAGTGGACATTAAAGGCAAGAGTCTTCAAAAAGTAAACAAGCAATTTTATCATAATTTTGACTCATATTTTTAAATATTTATCTACTTTCCAAACTCTAAAGCATAAGAAAGGTGGGAAAAGGAACTTTATTGCAAGTTAATTCAGCAGTCTAAGAGCAAAACCTTGACATCTGCAACTGGAACTTGATGTACAAAATGTAGAAGGCAACAAAGGTCACATTGACCTATTATTTAAGTAGAAGAGAGAAAAAAAGTTTTCTCAATGATCCATAACTGTGCTTTAAACTGAACTGAAGGTATCAGTAGACTATAACCTTCAGAACATCATTGACAGTTCTAAGGTTATGTCATTCAGTTCTGTTACCAGTACAGCCAAGACATGAGAGGACTTAAAATCCCACGTCTAGTTGTCAAAACCAGGATGAGAACATTGCAGGTAACAAAACACATTGCTGCCTCCCAGTGTTCTTGGTCAACTGAAGTTGCCTCATAGATGGGCTTTCCTTGTTATAAAACTGAACAGCATATCACATTGAAAGTTGTTTTTGCCTTGTAGATATATCTGGTAAAGATTTTTAATTTATTCAGGATATTTTGACATATTGGATTTTATGACTTCTATTTAAATTTTATAGGAAATCATGGGTTTCCTAACATTCTTGCTGTATTCAGTCCCAGTTATAACTTGTAAGTGTTCACAGAAAAATCTAACTAGTTTATCTTACTGAGAAACTGAAATTGGGCAAAATTCATAAACTCATAATACTGGGAGAAGAGTCAAGATGAAATATATTGACATAAATAATTAAGCAAGTTCATTTTCACTAATATCAAGCATGCTGGATATTGTTATTTAGAAGACCACATGATAGACTCTGTCTTAGTGCAGGTTGCTATAAAATACTATAAAACGCGTGGTGTATAAACAACAGAAATTTATTCCTCATTGTTCTGGAGGCTGGAAGTCTAAGAGCATTGTGCTAACATGGTTGAGTCTAGGTGAGGGCTGACTTCCAGGTTGTAGACTGACAATTTCTTATTGTATCCTCATATGAGAATGAGCTAGCTCTCTGATCTCTTCTTATAAGGACACCAATTCTGTTCCTGAGGGCTCCACCCTCATGATCTAATTAACTGATATAGCCTGCCCTCAAGTGCCATTATACCAGGGATTAGTTTTCAACCTATGGATTTTGGTAGGAGACATAAACATTCAGTCACTTAACCTCAGTGAGAATGACTTTTATCAAAAAGTTCTAAAACAATAAATGCTGGTGTGGATGCAGAGAGAAAGGAACACTTATACACTGTTGGTGGGACTGCAAACAACCTCTATGGCAAATAGTGGAGATTCCTCAAAGAACTAAAAGTTAGACCTACTGTTTAATCCAGTAATCCCACTACTGGGTATTTACCCAAAGGAAAAAAAAGCCATTTTATCAAAAAGACACTTGAATGTTTATTGCAGCACAATTCACAATCGCAAAGATGTGGAATCAATCCAAATGCCCATCAATTCATGAATGGATTAATAAAATGTGCTATATGTATACCATGGAGTACTACTCAGCCATAAAAAGTTAATACCTTTTAAAAAATCTAGATGGAACTGAAGACCATTCTCCTAAGTATTGCAAGAATGGAAAAACAAGCACCATATGTACTCACTATTACATTGAAACTAACTGATCAGCACTCACATGCATAGATAGAAGTAAAACTCAACAGAAATCAAGCAGGTGGGAGGGGGAAGGAGAGGATGGGTGAGATCAAACCTAACAGGTACAATGTACACTGTCTGAGTGATGGGCACACTTATAACTTTGATTCAAGCAGTACAAAAGCAATCCATGTAACCAAAGCATTTGCACCCCCATAATATTCTGAAATCAAAAAAAAAAAAAGAATTCAGCCCATAACAGACTAGATCTATTAAGAGTCAAGAAGAGTTTATTATAAAGAATTACATTTTATCATAATTCTTTTTCACTAATATGCTATAATATTTATAATGTAAGTGTGACTAATCAAAAAACCCACCTGTCTTACATAATTCACGTGCCCATAAGAAGAGATAGTTGCAACACTCTCTAGAATACAAATCTTGGATCCAACAGCTACTATTTCACTTTGAGCTAATTAATTTTTGAGATTCAAATTCCCATCCTTAATGAGGCAAAAAGAGAGTCTTCATTAGTTAAAAGAATAATCACAACGAGCATTATTTAGACATGCTATGAAGGCTCCTCAGCTCAGTGCCGAGCTCACCCAATACTTTCAAGAAACTATGGGTTCTCTCCCTTTTCCATTCTGCATAAGTTTCCTATGTTGTATAAAAAATTGTCACGAACTTCTGCCTTAAAATATATATTATTTACTCTTTGTATGGACCGTGTATCTGCACACGGCTCAGCTGGGTCCTCTGCTCACGGTCTCACACGCTCAATGTGTCAGCCCAGGCTGTGGTCTGGATCCAGGCTCAGGCTTCTGCAAACTCAGGACACTGCGGGCAGAATTCGTTTCATTCTAGCTGGGGAACTCCGGGTGGCTTCCTTCCTCAGAGACAGCAGGAGAGGGAAAGTCTCTGTTGCTTTAGATCTCAAACTTCTACACTCTCTTGTGAAGGGAGCATCTGCTTGAGTCGGGCCCCCTTGGGATGGTTACCCTTTTGAGTAACACAAGAGCAGCTAATTAGACACCTGTGAGGGTCAGTTTTATGTGTCACTTGGTAATGCTGCAATCTTCAGTTCATCAACCAAATATTAATCTGGTTGTTACTATGGAAGTATTTTATAGCTATGATTGACTTCCATAAAAACTTGACTTTAAGTAAAGGAGGTTATCTCCAACAGTCTAGGTGATCCTGATCCAGGCAGTTAGAAAGACTTAAGAGCAGAAGTGAAGTCTCCCTGAGAAAGAAGAAATTGCGCCTGGAAGGGCTTCAGGGCTTCTGCCCAAGAGTTTCCAGTCTACCCTTCCTGACAGCCTGTCCTGTGAGTTTCAGACTTCCCAATTCAGTCCCTGTATTGCATAAATCTTAATATATGAATATCCTCCTGGTTCTGTTTCTCCAGTGCGTTCCTGACTGATACAGTATCTTAAATACACCTGCAGGGTCCCCTCGCTTTGCCGTACAACATGACCGTAACCACAAGAGCGAACCCGTCAGATTTGCAGGTCCTGCACACACCCGAGAGGAGGGGATCATAACAGTCACCTGGACCAGAGGCAGGGAATCTTGGGGGCCATCTCAAATTCTGCCTTCCATACATTCTCCAATTATCCAGTTTTTCCTTTTCCTTTTTCTAATAAATTCTATTCAGTGAGGAACAAACAGTAAGATTTTCTGGGATGAAAAAGTTAAAAAGCAGTTGGTAGGGAAATGAAGAGCTCACATAAATAGTGGGATTAAAGCGTGATGTGGCACAAAGGTTGAGCAAAGTTATAAAAAATTGATCCATTTTGATAATTATAGACCCAGTGCCCAAAACCCTTTAGTTGTTAATCTCAAAGTTGTTTGCTTGCTCTCATATTCTGTTCTCTAGTATTTGGAGCAGGGTTGGCCAATAGAACTTCCTTTGATGGAGGAAATATTCCATATCTGCCTTGTCCAGTACAGTAGCCACTAGCCACATGTAGCTATTAAACATTTGAAATGTGGCAACTATGACTATGAAATTGAATTTTTAATTTTAACTAATTTAAATTTAAGCTTAAATAGCCATATTTGGCAAGTGGCTGCAGTATTGGACAGCAGAGCTCTGGCGGTGTAATCTGTCCATCACAGCTGGACTTCTACAGGAAACTTGACAGCTTGGCCATAAATAAGAGCTGTGATGTGTCTGAAGTTTCAGCATTTGTATTATTAATATGAAGCCAATAAACAAATTACCTGATAAGCTCTTTTCAACCTGAAACGAAATAGAACAGTTCAATGCTACTCTTTCTGAATATTGTAATTTTATGTGCTTTGCTTTTTGCTTTAAAGAAAATACATTGTACCCCAGCTACAACCAGAGATAGAAATGAAGTATATGACACGGTCTCTTTTGAAATGACAATCTTTTGAGAGGGACCAAATAGTCAAAATAGTCAAATAAAAATGTAAACAGGTACAAACGTGGAAGCAGAAAAAGCATATTTCTGTTAGGGGAAAAATGACCTATCAATTCTAAAACATGTATGGTTAACCCATTTTCAAGATTCAAATACTCTGAAGAACGTTATCATAATAACTCCACCTGTCAATGGAGCCACTATTTGGGGAACTCTGAGATTCCCAACTGAAATTCTAGCTGGAAGCTGGGCCCTGGGGAGCTCAGAGGGACTGGTACCACTGCTGACCTGAAACACAGATCACCCCGCGCTAGGGTTTTAGCGTTTGATTTCTGCATAGCCTACCTGTAATTCCACCCTAATGTGGAACTCTGGGGGAATTTAAAGGGCTTTGCACTTGTCATTAAAATGGAAGAGTCTTACAGTCATGCCAGGGGGTGGAGAAGGCAGGAGTGCAAGGGCTGGGAAGGGTGTGTAGGGTCCATGGCTTTTATCCCCGTCTGCAACCCCAGATTACATGCTAGGCAGCGTCAGTCAGCCCATACTAATTTCTCTTGAATACAGTCACATCGGGGGCTGAAGGGCATAGGAATTATGTGAGAAGGATTCTCATTTAGGATTGATTTATATCAGAACACAATTAAAAACTAAACAGCAGAGACCTCTGTTTTCAAAAGCAGCATAACCAAAGGAAACTTAGCCCTGGCAGAATTTTTTGTGCGTGTGTGTTTGTTTTTCCTCGGTCTCAGGCTCCATATGTGTGATTTGACCTCTCTTTTCTCCCAGGGCCTCATTATATCTCCCTACATGTCTTCATCTCTCTGGGACTCTTGCTCGACCTCTTCCAGCTGTTCGACCGTAGTCACATCCCTTGTATTTTTTCTGTGTAAAGCAATTCAACCGGCCTTCTGACGGACGCTCTGGGGGCCTATCATTTCATCTGCAAATGGTCCATCAAAGTGTTCAGCTGTTTAAATCTCCATAAGAGGAATTTTCCATCAACGTTTTTAAAATAGTGGATTTTTCTTCTTTCTCACAAATAATTAGGAGATATGGTCAAAATTATTCTGCTAACAGAAAGCAAATTATCCGGAAGAAAGGATGTATACGTTCCTTCCGCCACGCTCGGCAGGAACAACAGCAGGACTGTCCCGTGCATCATTCAACAAGCAGGAGACGCATCCTTGTCTCCTACCATTTATATCATGCTTTAATTATCTCTCTATGTGACTGCAGCCCCCAAATACGAAATGAGTTCCTGATGGCAGAAAAGGTTTCATATCAATTTTTGTAACCCCAGGCCCTCGTATGCTGCCTGGCACCTAATTACAGCAATCAATGAATGCTTAATAGGGTCATCATTCATTTAGCAAATATTCCCCGGCCACATGTGAGAAAGTGACAGTTAAGCCGAGATCTATGAAATGAGTAAGAATGAGCCGGGCGAAAGAGAAGACAAAGGTAGGTCTACGGCAGCAGCATGGAATGAGCTAGTGAGTTAAGGAATAACTGAACAATATTAGTGTATATCGTACTTGGCAGGGGCTAAAAATTGTTTCAGATCATTCTTGTGAGTTCTGGCCATCCATATGAACAACTTTTATTTGGTCTTAATAGTACTCGTTTATTCAATAAAAAGTACTGAGAACCAACCATGTGCTAAGGGCTGGGGGTGTGCCCATGGTATCATGGTGAGGAAAGAAGCCAGTCTCTGCCTTTGCTGGGGACAGTGGCATTAAAGATCTGCACAACGGAGAGAGCGCGTTGCAGCTGTGCTCATCCTTGAGCGTGGCGGTTCCCTGAGGGGAATAGCGGCCGACAGCAATGCGGCTTCAATAGGGAGCTAAGAAGGAACTTTCCCAAGGAGGCGATGGGTGAGTTGAGGTAGGAGCAACGTTCCAACTAGACGAAAGAGCATAAACAAAGTTCTAGGGGAAGAAAGTCGGCTGATGGGGCTGCAGCACAGAGAAGGGCAGTTTGGTAGGAAATGAGGCAGGAGGGTCGGGGGCATCCTAACAGCACGTGGCTTTATGAGCCGTGCTGCTGACTTTTGGTTTTGATTCTATTAGAAGCCCAAAGAGATGCCGCTGAAGTGTCTGAAGCCAAAAGTGTGTGAGTTGGGGGTGATGGGCAAGGGGGAAGCGTGGCATGATCATGTCTGTTTTGTGTGAGCCTTGCTCTGGCTACGGTGCAGAAAGAAACCCGGCAGCAGCAGGAGAGGACGTGGGGATGCCAGTCGGTGGCAGATGGCTGTAGTTTAGGTGAGCAGAGGGGGAATAAAGGGAGGATTTAAGAGATATTAGAAGGTGAAAATCTACAAGATTTTGTAATGGATTGAATATGGATTGTTGTAGAAAAAGTGCTGTAAATGACTCCCAGGTGTCTGTCTGGCCTGACCAGCTATTGGACAATGCCATGCACAAGGGTAGGGACTGAGGGCAGAGAATCAGATTTAAAAGAGGGATCACAAGTTTGTTTTTTAAACTGTTAAATTTGAAGCGCCTTTACAGCATCCACAAGGTATGTGGACAACTGGATAAAAGAGTAGAGAACTCGATGTGGACAGGGCTAGCAACAAACTTGTGATTCAGCTCTGCGTAGAGGAGATAATTGAAGCCATATTTGGATGAGATCACCTAGCAAGTGAACACAAAGTGAGAAGAGCAGAGCACCCAAGACTGGTCCTTGAGAACACCGAAATCTAATGCCTGAATAATGGAACGTAAGTTTCAAAGCAGACTGAGAATGAACGGCAGATGGAAATCGAGAAGAGGGATGTGACAAGAGCACGCCAGGGGGACGGACATGGGCGCCAGTGATGACCGCTGCTAAGAGATCACGCAAAATGAGGACTGAACTAAATCATTAAAACTGAAGTTGATAGTGATCTTGGTATGAATTGTTTGTTGGAGTGACGGGAATTGAAAACAAAGTGATGTGACTTCAGGAGTATGTGAAGGTTTAGGAGATAGAGTCAGGAAGTACACAGTGGCACTTCCAAATTAAACATAGAATCATAGAATAGAATAAGGATGAAGTGATTAATTTGTTCCCTTAGACAGTTTTCTTTTGGAACCAAGAAGGCTAATTAAATTAACCTATCGTTAGTTCTTAGTGTGTGACACCTCAGTAGCTATTCTGTTCTATAGAATTTAGTGCATCCTGTTAGTCCTGGACGAGGAACCTGAGATAAGATCCAACATTCTCAGTGGCCTTCCCCCAAACCAACATGTTTCCCTGAAATCATTCTGCTTCCCTTCTTTTGATGTTTCCAGAGATCTCCATCTGCTCTTCCATTTATCGTCTCTTTGATTTTCTTGGATGGTGTTCTTGATTGGCCTGTGCCATGGGTTTAGATAGGCAAATGAAAACATTCCCCCTCCCCCTGACAGATGATGTGTATCATTTGGCTACAAAAAAATATTTACCCATCGCCTCCTGTCTGCATATGGCGCTGCTACCAACCCATCTTTTCCTCACCATCCTCACCTCTGCTCAGTGTTCCCTGCCACCTTTTCTATTTATATGGTTGGTCAATTGACATTTTAAAAATTATATCAACAGTAGCTTCATCATAGAGTAGCATTTCTTCATGTTCATAATTTAAAAGGCCCATCAGATGTAGAAATTTTTTTTTTTCCTTGCTTGGTTCCAAATACCTTGTCTGGAAACTTTCGTAAGTCCAATGATATGAATAAATAGAAATGTGCCAGTAAAGCAGGATAGGTCAAAATACAAATCAGATTAAAACTAAAAATTGATATTTTAAATAATATTATTTTGGTTCCTTAAAATAAAATTGTACCATAGATCCAGAAGTTTGTGTTTTGTCTTATTTTATTAAGAATAAGTTTCTACTGAAAGTGACATTACAGTCAAGAATTCTCAAAACCTGCAGATGTGAGATTTCAATGCTTGATCTATTCTAACAGCTGTGCTTATCACAACTGAAGCTGTTTTGCTCCTTCTGAAGCATTTTTTATTCTTCTATCTGAAGACAGTACATTCGTATATAGCGTAACCGAGCTCTTTGAGGGCACACATTATGGATGAGCATTATATTGAGAGATTAAGATATGGATGTCTGGTCCATTTTAGGAAGTTGTCAGATGTCGGGAGTATACACAGTGGTGTTATTCTCTGTTGAATATATGAAAGTTTTAAAATAATCCTTCATAGTTATGAAACTTCTAAGTTAGCTATAGTGGAAAGAGAATAAAAATCAAGTCATAAATCTTATCTTATAAATAAATACTTATTTATATTGATACATATTTTATGTGGGTAAATAATATTTGTATATTTGGCTGAAATTATTGGATGAGAGGTATTATTATATTATTCTTATACCATGTGCTGATTTAACCTAGGGCCTGTGTTCTCTTGACTGCCACATTGCTACAACATCCTTTGCTTTTATACACCCATTTATCTAAAACTTAAGAAGTTCCCATGGCAGGTGGTGACATGAACTGCAAATGGTATCGTAAATTTCACCTCCCAGCTTTACCCAACACAAAAGCTTTATTGTAAGAAATTTGGCCTCTCTTGCTATTTTGGGGATGATACTGGAGAATTAGTAAGGTCATATTCAAAAAGCATTTCAGACTAACAATAATAATAGTATTTGGATCCATGAAATACCATGAAGTTTTTAATATGATATTTTTAAATGAAATTCTAAGTGAAATCAGTTGTGACTTTCAAAGCAATTTGTAACGTGCTGCATTTTTATTGGTGAAGAAAAATTACGTGGGTTTTGATCATGGAAAAAAATTAAAAACTCAACCAAAGATGTCTGGATGTTGTTCCTTGTTACTTCTCTCTGTTGGTGTAAATTTCATTAATATTATGGATGATGTGAATGAATAATGTGTAATATTTAGGCTGTTTATATTTTCCACTACAAGAGAAGTTCTGGCTTTACTACCAAAAAGAATGCAAGGTTTATAATTTAGGAAACAAGAAGAAGAAAAATAGCACCGTCAAGGTCAAACTAGCTATTTGCATTTTAAAATTGCTAGTTCTCTTCTAATGGCAGGTGCTACAAATGTAGAGCAATAAACTGTCAGCCAGCAACAGTATATTGGTTTCCTGGCTTTTTTCTTTTTTTTAAAACACAACTGCTGCTTTTCCTCCCACAGATACTATGAAATTCGATGTTTTAATTGAATTAGTTAGAAAATATTTTTTCATTCAACTTCTTAAAATAATAAAACTAATTTCAATCTGAGAAAATAGAGTATTTTCTCATCCTTACATAATTTTTTCATTGTTTTCCAATTTAGTCATATTGTTTCTACAACTCAGATTTTAATCTTTCTGTTTTTTACTGATATAAACTATTTTAAAAGATTAATTTTTATCCTTTTTTTCCTTATAAAGATAAGCTACATTTGCATCTTTAGTTGTACAATTATGAGTGGCCCTAATATCTTTCACTTAGGTGTTTCAAGAAAGTGAATGTACTTGTGATTAGTTGTACATACAATTTGTTTTTCATTTGCACATTTTATTCAGTGCAAGCAAAAAATGGTCTTATGATTTTCCCAGAAACTTCGCAAAAGAAAAAGACTCAAAGCAACATTCATGATGGCCAATTCTATATTCTTATATTGAAGCAAGATTTCCATATTTCCTGAAACTTAATGTAATAGCAAAATATTTTCTTACTTTTTCCTCTGATCTTTTGTCATTATTGTCATGGAGACATACCAAATGCACATAAGTATGCAGCTTCCATTTCGGCTACTATCTAGATAGGCAACCCAGTGTAGTGGTTGAGTGCAAAAGTTCTGTGAAGCCAGACTAGCTTTCCACCCCAGCCCTGACATATTCTAGCTGCTGTGGACAGGTTACTTAACCTCTCTGTGCCTCAGTTCTCTCACCTGCAAATGAAAATGATAATAATAGTACCTATACCAAAGGGTTGTTATGAGGATTAGATGAGTTAGTATTTGTAAAGATCCGGAAACATATAGCAAGTGCTATATAAATGTAAAATGCGTACAATTAAAATATAGCTACAATATACACATATTACTGATGGAGAAATAGATACAGACAGAAACATATCACATTGTTTACCCCTCTTTATTATCGTCTGTATTCTCAGGCTTTTTGTTATCCTTTAACAGAGAATATTATTATTTTTCTTGCCCATGACATCTAGTTTATATTGCTTCTTTTGTTCAAGAAGTGCTAAATATTTTAAGGGATGCTTATATTCTTCTCCAGTGTCTGCTACACAATTAAGTAAATTGATACATAGTTTTCATCAGTGCAGAGTGAATAGAATGCAGTGCATGCAAGATTTTACCTCTTTTGCAAAATATACTCTGAAAGACTTACATAGATCAGGGAAATAACAATAACAGTGCCAACTTTATCTACCAAATCACTGGCAGTTGACTTTCTGTGAAAGAGTTAAGGATGTTGCTGTATCAAATATTCAGTTACTCATTAATCAAAGTACAACAAATTCAATACTTTTTTATTCAGCAGATTAACCAAAACCCACCATGTTTGCAATTTATATTCATCCTGTAAACTTCATATGCATTAAACATTTCCATCTGGAGCCCCGATGATTGTTTTTCTCCCATCTCGTGCTTGATAAGCTGTTACTGATTAGACGGGGAATTCTGAAGCTGTTGAAAGCACAGCTTTTTTAAAGCTCTTTCACCTTGGTGTTCTTTACTTCTTAACAGATCTTGCTTGATGTATGCAGGTTCCATTTTGGCTCTAATCCAGATAGGAGCTCTAGGTCCCTTGACCACGATAGTTTAATGCAGACAATCCTATTCTGTGTCCACACCTCCCACACTCCCAATTTTTCCTTCATTGAAAAAATGCTCTACTAGCTAGTCTAATTTATAAAATATTTTTCTTCCCCTGCCTCAATTAGTTTGATCTAAATCTTAAATTATTCTGTGTTTTACTCTGTAATATATTAATAACATAACTAGCATATTTTAATGCATATTTTCTAACCAGTATTGTAAAGATTTCATGTGTTTAGACTCATTTAATCCTCATTAATTATGCTATGAGGTAGATGTTATTATTATCCCCATTTAACAGATAAGAAGACTGAAGCCACAGGGGGGAAGTTGAGTAAGATCCTCAAGATCAAATAGCTCGGAAGCAGTAGAGTTCAGCCATGAGCCCAGACCCTCTAATTCTGGAGACCGTGCTACCAGCCACCACACTGCAAGCCTGAAGGAGCTGAGCCTTCAACCTCGACTAGTGGGACCTGCACTTCCAGATGTAGCTCCAGGAAAAATCTTGTATCTGAAAGAGCCACAGCCTTAGTTTCCCTTTATAATATATATCCTGCCTCTTTGGGTTACATTTAACATCTAAAAAATGGAGTATAATCTATGAGACATTAGTAATAAAACCAATAACCACACCAAACACAACAATTACATAGCTGCTATTTTGCGAGAATCTCCGTGTGTTTGGCCTTTCCCGGGGCCTCTAACCCCTGGTGATTACCTCCATGTGTCATCAACAGCGTGTTTATTTTTTCAAGTTTTTTCAAACTGGGACTCTCAAAAGTGCTGTTTCTTGTTAAAGGCCACAAAGTTAGTAAGCAGCAGAATCAGAATTCAAACCCTAGTCTATTTTTTCCCATAGCGTTGTGCTTGCTTTTCTATTAATTGGTTAGAATACTTTAGCGCCCCAAAACAGGTCTGGTGGACATGGGATACACCCAGCTAGCTATCAGATAGCCCCCTGATTAGGAGGTGACTGTCATTATAACCAGATCTATCCCTATTCTCTTCTTGTTTGCTATGAACTTGATCCTTTGGATTTGTGCATATTCTAAAAGTCACCCTGTTACTATGCCTGGACTATTAGATATAAGAAAATCAGTGCCAAGGTAATCTCCCATGGTGAAAACATGGGAATGGATATTTAAGGTAAACATTTATTTTTTCCAAAATTACATACATTCTTTGTACTTTAGATCTGGATTACACATATTATGCATCTTTTTACCCCCAGTATTTAGCCAGGCATATAAGAAGAACTTAATAAATGTTGATTAAGTGCATAAATTAAATAATTAAGTAACAATTAATGCATGTTTGAAAGGATAGGGAAAAAATCACCTTTATATCTTCATTGGGTTTCATATAGTCAGAAAAAGCAATTACAAGACCAGTAGCATCTAAAACAACAACATTTATTTTTCAACTGAAATCTTATGTTTATTGTAGTCATATAGTAGCATAGAATGATATGTCTGGGTCATTTCAATTCTGAACTATTTCTTATTTTTACAACTTATGTCAATTAGTATCACAGTCTTCCCATTTGATTCCAGTCAATTCAAGTTTTCTGACCTGTTTCTGACCTTTTTCTCACCAATGCTGATTCTAGCTAAGTATGCCAAAAAGTGAGAAAAATGGAATTGATACAAATGAGAATCAGAATAAATTGAAAGATTATTCATACCATTTTCCTTCCCCATGTTAAACAAACACATTTAAGTTTTATTTCATATGAAATCAATATAGTGTATATTCCATAAAATATAATTCCTGAATTCCTGTCCTCAAGGATTATGTAATCTAGGGGAAGAGACAGATATTGAACATACGATAATGCTAAGAGTCGAGAGGTATGAAGAAGATGTGATATTCACAAAGAAATAGTCTTCATGGTCTCAGGCGGTGCTCCGTAGTGAAGAGATCGTTAGCTGCGCATCATGAATGATGATGAAGTATACCCTCAAGTGGACAATGAGAGGCCTCTGTTTGAAGTGGGCCATTATCTCATTGGTCCCCTTCAGCTGCCATAGGACTCATTCCAAATCTTAATGCAGGGCATACCTCCTCCCTTCAAGAACTGTGGTTTGTACTTTTATCTCTTAAATCTGTGCCAAAACCAAAACTAGCAATCTCAACCACTCATCACTTAAATAAAGGAGAGTCATTCATCTTAATGAGCTTATCAAAGGAAAGTTGTTAAATCAGGAGTGTAAGTTTCGGTTTAGATGAACCTCATCTTGTGCCATTGGTTGTTCATGTTTTGCCACAGCCGTACCTGTCCATGCCCAGCTTGTGCCTCTAGGAAACCAAATGAAACGATTTATTCATCTGCTGGTGCTCTGGAAAGGAGGGAGCTGGGGGATCAATAGACTCTGGCTAATAGTTTTTTGGGTCAGAATCATAGTTTGTAGGGCTGGCAGATTGCAGTTCAGAATGGCCCTCGATCACTTATGCATTGGTCTGTTCAAGCAGGAAATACAAGCATTTCATTGATTGCTAGTAAAAAAAAAATAGAAAACAATAAAGGGTGTTAAAGTCAGCCACTGGCTGGGCTTTGAGCAGAAGGGAAAGTCAGGGATTGGCTGCTGCTATTTAAACATTAATTGGCACCATAAAGAAGAAAGAAACAAAATAAGGACTAAATAATCACTAAAGAACAGTTGGTTCAGGGCAAACATGTTGATTTCTTTACGTTTTGCTGAGACATTTTATCACTGTCTCTCTGAACTGAGATTCACTTTTCTGTGTATAAGGGCTCACCGTTTTATGAAGAACAGACCCAAAATGGGCACACGCCATCTGCCCACATCCCCTTAACCAGGGCTTAGTCATATGGCCACCTAACCCCACTTCTGCAGCCGTGTACCCAGCTAAAATGCGGAATTTCTATTATTAAAATCAGACTCCCCTTGCACTTTTATTGAGCAGCTAGCGGTCTCTGCCATGCTATTTATTTACTCACCCATAGATAAATAGAGGAGAGAGAGAATTCTTCCCCCTCTGTGCTTTTAAAGAGGACGATTGACATAGTTTTCGGAGAAAATTAAAACTATACATTTAACGTTGCCTTAGTCTTTAGTTGTTACTGACCTGATTCAAACTGATTCAAAAAGAAAGAAAATTTAATTTCCCACATGATGAAGGTTCAGTTGCTGGAGCAGATCTCAGAGTTAGTCGCTTTACTGACCTGATGATTTGTGAATCATCTGTAAACCACTCTTGCATCCCTGTGTGAAGGTCTGGTCCTGAGACTGGCTTTATCCTGGTGTCAGGATGGCCTTACCCTTTCAGTTCTCACACTGACACTGCAGTTTTGAGAGGCAGGATGAGGCCATCCATTCTGCCACCGCCTCCTTAGGAATCAGGGAGCCTTAGCTATAAGGCTCATCCACTCTGGCTGTAATGGACTCACATGCACACCCTTAGACCAAGTCCTGGCAAGGGGAATGCGTTGCCGTGGTTGGCTTGCACAATTCAGGATTAGCTCCATTGCAGAGAAAAAGGTGTCCTTCCCTTGAACTATAAAGAGAATAGACGGACACTGGACACTTGAATGGAATCAAGGCTCATCCATCACCACCAGTAACAAAGAGGAAATGGATATTAGGTGGGCAACCAAGACTGTCTGCTGCAATTCATAATACATATCCCTGTTTCTAGAGAGCATTCAGCAATGCTAATGACAAGCTCGTGTTTGGAATATGAGGAATACTATGTTTTGTCTTCAGCGATTTGGAAAAGTAGGCAGGAATGCTTTCCACTTTTACTAAGTGGTCATTTTACTGTGTACATTAAACTTAAAATTATATAAATGATATTCTTAGCCTCAATGGATTGCCTAATTTTAGGGTTAAAAGTAAAGATTACTATTTTTGTGGGCCTGTGAGGTTGGAGCTGTGGGCTGGCCAAATTGTAGCAATATCATTTATACCTTAAGTTTACATTGATAAAAATACTTGTAAAGTGATCCTTTACTATTCATTAACTCTGAGAAGTTTGAGTATTTATACATATAAAACCAAGCTTATTTTTTTCTTGACGTTAAGAAAACTTTCTTTTGTTTTTAATAAACATATTACATGATTCTAAGTTGGTGTCTTTTGATTTGAGAAAAATAACTTGCTTAAGAAAAGCGCATTTAAAGTAATAGTCTCTTTGATGACTTTTTTATCCATCTCCTAGTATTTTTATCTTTGTATGCATCACTTTTGTCTGAGATGGAATACAATATTATAGGTGATATCTCTCCTAAAACCACACACTTACTATTTTTAAGAGGTAAAAATACATAGACATTTTGTATAAATGTAAACATCTTACTGTGTACCGTCTGCCCTGGCCAATCCATCACAGCAGATTGTTGCATATTTTTAATTCTCTTTATATCTAATCACTTTATTGGTGCTTTGCTTTCCATTATGCCACTCAGAACCTCTTTCACAAGTCATCCTCTGATCCAGGAATCTGGAGATACAAATGATTAAGAGCAATGAGCAAATCATTTGCATCTACAACTCAAATGTCCTATGTATTTTTATAGAAATTATGTAGCCAGGACATAAACACAAAAACTCTGTAGGACAAACAGTAGAGCCATGTTTCTCAAATAAATTTGCCTTTAAACCTTGGAGTCTCATTAAAGCACAACTTGAAATGGTAGAAAATCCAGTGAGGCATGTCACTAAAGGCAGTTTCCTTCTGCAGCTTCCTAGAAAAATTCATTAAAATGTTTTCAACTTTAATGCTAATCAATGCATAAACTCTAAGAAAATTTTAATAGGGATACTTTTAAAGGAGTATTTTAATGGGGATATAATAAAAATACTGAATCACATTTAGCTAGGGAAGAAAGGCATATCTCTTAGCTTGATGAGTTTTGAAAGAAAAAAGTTTGAAGTATAAATATGAGTTTAAAGAAAATGAACAAGAGTAAGAAACAAAGGAGAGACTAGATACAGAGAAGCGAGAGTGAAACCGGTTAGAGAAAATGATAAAGCAATTTAATGTTTTTGTCCTCTTTTTGATAGATCCACAGAAAATTTCTAATCTCAGACTCCCTCTTTCATGTGACCCACAGCGCTTTCTTTAACTCCATCAAATAATGTTTATCTGGGAAACAACTATTTTAATTTTTTGTAAAATTGTTGTCGAAGCAAAGCAAGGAAAAATATCAGAAAAGTATACCATAGAGCTTTAAAACATTAAAGATAAGGTTAAGTTTTACCTCTTATCTTCTCACACTGTGAAAAATTTTATTCCCACTCTATTGTGATTGGAAGAAATGTTGTGATTTGGAGGAAAGTAGACACTAATAAGTGTAACTGTGTCTGTGGTTCATATATTTTCACATATTCCTGGTGGATTTGGTTGCTGCCTGCATTGCAGAACTTCAGGACCTCTTCTTCCAATCATCCTTTTCTTTCCTTAACTGTTCTCCGAAGCCTCAGTAGCATTTCTTTCCTTTTCTTTCTTTTCTTTTTTTTTTTGAGTTAAGTACTGTTCCCATTAATGTCTTAAAAACATTAAGCATCATTAGATGTTTAGGTCTCAATGTGAATGCTTTTATTGGATTCCGTGCAGTGCGTCTCTTAGTGGAGAACACGTTGAATGGGTGAGAGGCGCGTGTACAGTCACTGAAATGGGAGGACTCCAAAGAGAAACACCCATTTTCGTTTCTTTTCTTAAAGCAACAGCCAGTCCTAGCAAAGATGTGCATAAGTGGTATAAAAACAATTTGTGTATACACCTGTATGCATGTGTATTTGTGTGTGTGGTCAATTTGTATATGCTATATACGTATAAATAATTATTTGAATCTCACTTGGCATGGCTACTTTGGCCCTATAAATATTTGCTCCTTGTTCAATAACATTTTCAATTTGTTCTTAATGGAATTCATCATAAAATTGATACCACAGAAACACCATTTTATTTTTATTTCTGACAGAACCATTTCAACACAAAGTGTAGGAGGTCCTAACCATGGCTGCTTGTGCTTTATTTAGTAGGAAAAGCCTTTAAGAGGACATAGTCACCCTTTTACAGTTCTGTTGCTCTAAGAAGTGCAACAGAAATTTTTGAAGAAGGGTTTGGACTTCGCATAATTTTTGTTTGCATTCATGAATCTCCCTAACCCCAGGACTCTGCCCTTAATTTTCCTAATTAATATTTCAAAACCTTTCTAAATATCAAGAGGAAAAGATTTATCAAATCATCTAACTGTTGCTTCAAATTTTGGAAAAAGTCTCACTTGGATCATGAAAAGTTAAAAAAAAAAAAAGAAAGACCATTATGGGACAGTGATCATTTAACATGAAAAGAAAAAAAAAAAAGAAAATATTTCTAACAAATATTAGAACTTCTCTGGTAACTGTCAAAACCAGGAGTTTTGAAATTAGAAAACTAGAAATCAGAAAAGAGCAAAAAATAGATCTCTAAAAGTTGCAAAGCTCCTTTTTGTAACCTCAAATTTTATTTAATTTTTTAAAATTTTTATTTATGTATTTATTTCAGCATATTATGGGGGTACAGATGTTTAGGTTACGTATGTTGCCCTTGCCCCCCCCCCCACAAGTCCGAGCTTCAAGTGTGTCCATTCCCCGGGAGGAGCGCATCGCACTCATGGTTTGTGCATATGCTGGTCCCCTCCTTCCCCCGCCCCCTCCCCCTGCCCAACATCCAATAAACGTTATTCTTATATGTGCACTAAAATGTTGATCAGTTAATACCAATTTGATGGTGAGTACACGTGATGTTTGTTTTTCCATTCTTGGGATACCTCACTTAGCAGAATGTATTCCAGCACTTTCCAGGAGAACACAAGAGGTGCTATATCACCATTGTTTCTTAAAGCTGAATAGTACTCCATGGTATTCATATACCACAGTTTATTAATTCACTCATGTATTGATGGACATTGG
>CAUYSK010023973.1:0-21845 GCA_963575035.1 Avahi laniger | reverse complement strand
GCGATTTCTCATTATCTTGTTATCATTGATTTTGAGAAAACGTATCACTTTTTAAAAAATTTTGCTCCACTTAGTCGTTTTCAGCAAGAGGGTTGGTCCTGTTTACCTCATCCACCATTACCAGACACTGGCACCAGCTATACTCTCCTGGCTGTCTCCTTGGTTTTGGTTTTCCTATATTTTATCTGTTACTGCTCCCGAAAGTGTGAACTTATGACTTGGCTGGAAAACTCAACATTTAAAATATCAGCTCTCTTTGAGGACAGTCATCCAACTATTTAAGAAATGATTTGAGGCCGGGTGTGGTGGCTCACGCCTGTAATCCTAGCTCTCTGGGAGGCCGGCGGGCGAATTGTTTGAGCTCAGGGCTTCGAGACCAGCCTGAGCAAGAGCGAGACCCCATCTCTACTGAAAAAAAAAAAAATAGAAAGAAATAATCTGGACAACTCAAAATATATATAGAGAAAAAATCAGCCGGGCATGGTGGCACATGCCTGTAGTCCCAGCTACTGGGGAGGCTGAGGCAGGAAGATCGCTTGAGCCCAGGAGTCTGAGGTTGCTGTGAGCTAGGCTGACGCCACGGCACTCACTCTAGGCAGGGCAACAAAGTGAGACTCTGTCTCAAAAAAAAAAAAAAAAGAAATGATTTGAGAATCAAAAGATTCTTAAAAATAAAATTCTTCTGATTCAAGCAGCAGACACAGAAAAAAAGAAGAGCCAAGTGTGGTGGCTCACAGTTGTAATCCCAGCACTTTGGGAGGTCGAGGCAGGAGGATCCCTTGAGTCTAAGACTTCAAGACCAGCCTGAGCAATATGACAAGACCTTGTCTCTACAGAAAAAATTTTAAATTAGCCAGGCGTGGTGGTGAATGCCTGTAGTCTGATCTCCTAAGGAAACTGAGACAGGAGGATCACTCGAGTCCAGGAAAGAAAGAAAGAAAATTCCACTGTCCTGGTCTGTTCCTGCTGCTGTAATAAAATACTTTAGACAGGGTAATTTATAAATAATAGAAATTTATTTCTCACAGTTCTAGAGGTTGGGAAGTCCAAGATGAAGGCACCACCAGATGATTTAAACATGAAAAATGGAACCGTAGTCTTTTTCTCTCTTTGTTTTTTTTTTTAGGGTGGTCTAGTCCTACACCATCAGAATGTATTACTATAACAAAGCAACAGTATTTGTCTTACTCTGCTTTGTGCTGCTATGGCAGAATACCTGAGACCAGGTAATTCACGAAGAACAGAGATTTTTTCTTATAGTTCTGGGGGCTGCGAAGTCCCTTTTGCTGTGTCATCCCATGACAGAAGGCGGAAAGACAAAAAGAGAGAGAGAGAACAAGAGAGGACGGAACTTGCTTTTATAACAAACCCGCTCTTCCAATAACAACGTCAGTCCGTGCGTGAAAGCAGAGCCCTCGTGACCGAGTGAGTCACTTCTTAAGGTGCAACCTCTCGGCAATGTTGCCTTGAGGATTAAGTTTCCAACACACGAACTTTGGGGACACATTTAAACCATAGCAGTATTTTAAACAATATGGTGCCCAGCAAAAACAGAAGCTTCCATAAATGAAACAAAATGGAGAATTCGCAAGTATATCTAACAAACATAAATATTTGATAGGAGATAAAGCAAGTTATTAAAAGAAAGTAGGCAGGGAAGCAAAGAGAATCTCTATTCATCTCTCGGCCTAGGTAATCTCATTCAATTCCATGGGCTTTCGATACTATCTGTGTGCCAGTGACTCTCAGAGTGGATGTATTCATAAGGCCTTGTCCCTGAACACCAGACTTATTTGTATGATTTCCTACTTGACATTGCCACTTGCTGAGTGAGCCTCTTAAACTCACGTTATCCTTCCCTCCCCTCCTCTGCCTCTTTTCCCATCTCAGTGGGTGGAATTCTCACCACCTGGTTACTCAAGTAGAAGTCCAGGCTTCATGCTCAATTCTGCTCGTTCTCTCTAGACCACATCCTGTCCATAGCAAGCCATCCCCCTCCACCACCCGACCCTGGCCCAGGCCACCATCTCTCCAGCCTGGATTTTGGCACTGGACTCTGGTTGCCATGCATGCCTCCGATCTACTTTTCTATTCTGCAGCTGGAGATATGTATTTAAAATATTTTCCACGTCCACTTTCACCCTTGCCCGGCTCCCCCTGCACACTCCCGTCTACGGGATTCTTAAGGTGTGCTGTCTCTGGATACAAAACCCATCTCAAACAAAGGCACAATGTGAACATCTGCTTTGTGGAAAGCCTCCTATACGCTTAAGCAGGCCCATAAACCTGTCTCTCAGCTCTGGGTCTTTCTTCATCATATCTGTGTATCTGTTAAGGGTGAAGGAGGTGTTAGAAACTGTACGTTGGCCCTCGGGGTTTCAGAATGCAAGTATATTGTAAAATTGGGGGAGTGATGACATTTTGCCCTTTCCATACTCTAACTGGTGTTATTGCTCTTGAGAAAAAGTCTCATTAAGGCGAAGACAAAGTCAACATCAGTAATAGATACTGAATACTAAAAACGGCTTCCCACACCTACCCCTTCCTCAATCATATTTAAATGTGAGAAATTATTTTCAGGCTAGTCGCAGTATCCCTTCTGTTTTTTTGAGAGAGAGTTTCATTCTGTCACCCTGGGTAGAGTGCAATGGCGTCATTGTGGCTCACTGCAACCTTTTACCTCAGCCTCCCAAGTAGCTGGGACCATGGGTGTGCACCACCATGCTCGACTAATTTTTCTTATTTTTTGTAGAGATGGGATCTTGCTACCTTGCCCAGGCTGGTCTCAAACTCCTGGGCTCAAGCAATCCTGCCTCAGCCTCCCAAACTGCTGGGATTACAGGCATGAACCACCATAGTGGTCATCTGTTATTAATTTCTAATTTCACTCCATTGTGATCAGAGAACATACTTCGTTGTACAACTTGATTCTTATAAATTTATTTATTTATTTATTTATTTATTTATTTATTTTTGAAACAGAGTCTGGCTCTGTTGCCCTGGCTAGAGTGCTGTGGCATCAGCCTAGCTTACAGAAGCCTCCAACTCTTGGGCTCAAGCAATCCTCCTGCCTCAGCCTCCTGACTAGCTTGGACTACAGGCTTGTACCACCATGCCCAGCTAATTTTTTCTTTATATATTTTTAGTTGTCCAGATAATTTCTTTCTATTTTTAGTAGAGACGGGGTCTCGCTCTTGTTCAGGCTGGTCTCAAACTCCTGATCTTGAGCAATCCACCCGCCTCGGCCTCCCAGAGTGCTAGGATTACAGGCGTGAGCCTCCATGCCCGGCCTGATTCTTATAAATTTATTGAGACTTGTTTTATGGCCTAGCATATGATCTATCTTAGAGAATATTCTATGTACATTTGAGAAGAATATGTGTACTGCTGGTGTTAGGTAGAGTGTTCTGTAGAAGTCTGCTAGGTCTAGTTGTTTTGTATTGTTGTTCAAGTCTTCTGTTTCTTTGCTGATCTTCTACCTAGGTCTATCTATTACTAAAAGTGAGGTGTTGGTGTTGAAGTCTGCAACTGTGTTTTGTTTTTTTTTTAAACTCAGAGATGTGTTGTTGAATTGTCTAGTTCTCCCTTCAGTTCTGTTTTCTGTTTCATGTGTTGTTGGGCTCTGTTGTTAGGTGCATGCATGTTTATAATTATTATATTTTCCTGATTGGATATGAGATCATGGGGCTTTTGGCCTATCTCTGCCAGTTAGGAATTGATCGACCTTTTTATCATTATAAAATGTCCCTCATTATCTCTACTGACATATTTTGTTTCAAAGTGTATTTTGTCTGATATTAGTATAGTCACTGTTGCTTTCTTATGGTTACTGTTTATATATCTTTTTCCATTTTTTATTAGTAACCTATTTGTATTTTCAAAGTATGTCTCTTATAGATAGTATTAATATATAGTCGGATCTTGTTCTATTCATATTTTTAAAAAGGTCACTAAAAAGCTGATTAGCAGCGGTGTGCGTGGGTGAGCTTGTCAACTGTTGACCTTCACCAGCTATGATCTGACTGTGCCGTTTCATTGGGAAACTCCTAATGTTAGTGTCTTTAAATACCAGTATCTTGAATGGTCAGGGTGCTTACAGAAAAACCCTTCCACTTCCTGCCTGTATGGAATAAGCCCGGCTGCCAGGTTTCCGGGAGGAAGGAGACTGTGATCCTGCTGCTCAGTATGTTCACTTTCACTTTAAACCCCGGTTCCGGGTATGGTAATTTCCCCTTAGCTGTGCTCACATCCCTCTGAATTGCTCTTTCCCTAGCAAAATCTGGTTTTCTGGTCAGCAGGGACAGGGCCAGTAGCCTGGGTGCACTGGGGAGGAGACCTGGGTGTGCAATGCTTCTTAACCTTCCAACCTCTGCTCTTAGTATGGCCCTTCACTGACCAACCCCGCCCATCAGAGGAACCTGGAACCCTGATCTTTGCGGGTGGGGGGAAGGCTGCAGTGAAGCTTGGGTTGCTTCATTTCCCCTCCCATCTGGCTTAGGAATAGGGTTTTCATGAGAAAGGTTTTGTTTTGTTTTGTTTTTAGCTTTGTTTTGCAGTTAAGCTGTTAAGTTAGTGACTACCTGTACATCTATTTTCAAGTTTTCAACAATGTCTTTGTTGTTGTGCTGTTGTTTATTTGCTGTCTACCCTTCCTTTCTTTTTGTTTTTGTGGGTTATGCTCCCTGCTCCTTTTTGTAACCCTTTGTTGTCATTTTAGTGGGGTTTTGGGAGGGAATGAGGCCAACCTGTATGGTCAATTGGCCATCTTTGACTTGAGATCTCTTTCTTCTATTTAAGGCTTTGGCCTGAACCTATTTTTTTATCTGCACTTTTGTAATTTGTTTTCCTAAGGCCCAGGATAGGGCCTGCCCCATTTTGGCTACTGCAGATTCTAAGAGGATATGACAACCTTAAGTTTATAACCACACCTTTTGGTTTCCTCACCTGAATAATGGAGATGTGTATTAGTCGGGATTCTTGGTTGCAAATAACAGAAACGAGCTTCATGTTTTCACCCAAAAGAAAAAAGTCCAGGGAGGTTCTCCGGCAGGCTCTCCCCAGCCTGGCTCCAGGTTCCCCTCCTATCAGCTTTGAAACCCCAGAGAGAAAAAGCTCTTTTCTTTCCCAATGGTTTCAACAGAAGCCCCAGCCACAGGCTCCTTTCTGAACTCAGAGGAGGGCGCCTGACTGGCCACCGAGTGAGAAGGGCCCACGGCTAGAAGGAAGCGGAGTTTTGGGTTAACCTCCAAACACCATTCAGATGAGACAGAGTGAGGAGGGGTAGTTCCCCTGAATAGCCCTGCAGTTCTGATGCTGGAAGAAGAGGGAACAGATGCTGAGCAGGCCAAAATGACAGGTGTCCCCTGCAGGGTGATCGCACTAGCCTGGTAGCCTTTTTATTTTTTTTGAGACAGAGTCTCACTCTGTTGCATGAGCTAGAGTACCGTGGCGTCAGCCAAGCTCACAGCAACCTCAAACTCCTGGGCTCAAGCAATCCTTCTGCCTCAGCCTCCCGAGTAGCTGGGACTACAGGCACGTGCCACCATGCCTGGTTAATTTTTTCTATTCTTTCAGTTGTTTGGCTAATTTCTTTCTATTTATAGTAGAGACGGGATCTCACTCTTGCTCAGGTTGGCCTCGAACTCCTGAGCTCAAACAATCCTCCCGCCTTGGCCTCCCAGAATGCTAGGATTACAGGCATGAGCCACCGCGCCGGGCCCTATCCTGGTAGCCTTGATGTAAGTTAAATCCTTAGCTCGGTGCCAGAAACATTAAAACATTAGCTGCTTTTGCTGTTGTTATGATCGTCTTTATTGACAGAGAGACTTTGTGGTCTGTCTTTTTATCCCAAACAATTCCTTTGCCCAGGCCAGAAATAGACACGGAGCCCCGGTTTCCCTTGTCTCCCTGGCCACGCAGGTAGCGGCAAGGCTTAGCAAAGCCTCCTGATTTCACGCTCCTCTGGCCAGATGGGCCTCCTCTCCTTATCAGGTTAAGGCCCAGTTCATCCCTGCCTCCTCCTCCGCGCAGCACACCACGGCCTCACCCCTCTCACGGAAAGGACACACGTGGAACCGTTTGCCATCTATGTATCTCCGGTCCTGGAGTGATCACATAGAGTGCGGGTGCTGCTGCACTGCAGCTGTCTGCTCAAATGAGCTATGAACTTGGGACCAGGGCCAGGGGCTCATATGCCTTCAGTTACCCCTTTCTCTCTTTCCCCCAGGCCCATCGTGCAAATCTGGCCACACACAGGGTCCGGTAAGTACCAGGCAATCGAGGTGTCCAGCCGGTGGCATGGCCTGGAGGGCAGGGCCCCGGCCTGCTGGAGGACATCAGATCATGGGAAAATTGGCCCTTCTCTGCCAGCCAGGAATTGAGGTCAGCTACTAGAAATTGTGACAGAGATTGCTCTGTACGTCCTCAAAGCAAACCTCTGTTCCTTAGTAATAGAATCTCCATTTTTTAGAATTTCAATTTTCCAAATATAAATTTTAATACTTTTATTTAAAAGCAGAACTGTAAAGAAACTTTTATTATGAAAAATTTATAACCCATTCAAAAGCAGAGCGAATGGTGTGAAGAACTGTGTAGCCGGCTCAGCTGCAGCAGTCCTCAGCAAGCGGCTAATCTTGTTTCCTCTGTCACATGCCCCTCCTGCCACTAGATTATTCTGAAACAAATCCAGACATATCATGTCATCCATAAGCTCAAAATATATTTCCAACAGGGTTTTTTTTAACATATATATATGCATGAATATATACATATGCACAATACAAAACACCTTTATCACCTATTAAAAAAACGATGATAATTTCTTAATATCACCACATACCTACACATTGTTTAAATGTCACCATTTGTCTCATAATTTTTTTTTGAAGAGTTGACTTGTGCCAACAAGTTCCAAAAATGCAAGGTCGCCAGGTTGCCATGTTGCATTAGTAGAACCCCATTTTACTCAAGGGGGCAATGTGCCCAGCTAAAGAAGTATGTTTCCCAACTTCCATGAAGTAGGGCGTGGCCATGTGGCACAGTTCGGCCAAGGAGGTGGAAGTGGAAGGATGGAGGTGGCTTCCAAGAAGATTCCTTAAAAAGAGTTGTCACCTTTCATTTTCCCCTTCTTCCTGCTGCCTGGAACTTAGGATATGATTTCTGGAGCTTTAGCAGTTACTTAGGACCATGAGGTGACCTTGCAAATGGAAATCAAAGCTCAGATGGCAGCCAGAAAGAGAGCAGGAAATTAATTTCCCACCTCCTTGTTATTGCCAGTCTTTATTATCAAGTCATTTAAGGTTAGGTTCAGTTATAATAAGCAAAAAAAAAAAAAAAACAAAAATTTTAGAGCAATGGCTTAAATATATTAGAAATTTTCTATCTCGCATAAAATGAGATAAGCAGTCTAGGGATAATACAGTGGTTCCACAAAGTCACAGAGTATTACATATCTATTGCTGCGTAATGAATTACACCCCAAACTTCGGAGCTTTAGACAACAGACATGTATTCCCATCTATTTTCCAGTTTCCAAGCGTCACGCCTGCGTGCAGCCATTCACAGCTGCACTGGGTCCGGGATCCACGGCCAGCTCCCTCCCCTGGCTGCTGGCTTCGGTCCCTAACATGTGGGGAGGCTGCGAACACTCCGGCTGGCTTCCCCCAGAGCGAGTGATCGCTGACAGAAAGGGAAAGGGAGCAGGAGAGGGCGCGCTCCGGGGGAAGCCGCAGTCCCCACTCTCTCTCGGAAGCGACAGCCCCGGTGCACTTCCCGCCCTTCCTCCCGCCCGCGTGCGCCCGGCCCTCTTGCTTCGGGTCTTCGTCCCCGCCGGTCTCTCGCTCCCTTCTCCGTGTCCGTCCTTTGTGGCTCTGATGCCGATTTCGGCGAAGCCACCATTCCATCTCCTTTTCCGCCGCGTCCCCTCGTCAGCCAGAGCCCTGGCATCCGCCCCTCGCCCGACCCAACTCCTTCCCACGCGGCCGGGCCTGACCAAGCCCCCTCCTCCAGGAAGCGCCCTCCTAGGGTGAGTGGCGCCTTCGCGACCCCCTTTGCTCCCTTCCCGAAAGGCCAGCTGGGGGTGGGCTGAGGTGGGCGGCGCGGCCTCGCCCTCACCCCTGCTGGGGCTTCGGGGGTCGTGGTTGGCACAGCGGCAGCGATTCGTGGGCTGCGGCGCCTCCCGCCGAACTCCCTTTCTGCTGCGGGCTCTTCCCCTCCCCCGATCTCGTAGTTGAGCCTCGGTTCCTCCCCTGCCGGTCCTCACCCCCTAGGGCGGGGCAGACGCCCGGGGCCTCCCGCCTCTGCCCGCGCGGGCTCGGCGGGCCGCCCTCGGCCGTCCCCGCCCCGCCGAGACTCCGGCCCGCGAGCCGGGGCCGCAGCGCGAGGCCCGCGCGCCTCCTGGTGGCCGATGCGGGGACGGCCCCGCGCCCGCCGGGGAGCGGTCCACGCCTGGTGGACCCGGCAGCTGCGCCCGGCGGAGGGCAGGTGCAACCCAGAGGGGCTCCCTAATGGGGGTCTTCTGGGCTCCAGCCCGCGGGGTCGGGCCGGCGGCGCCCTTACGTGCCGCGTGCCCGCTCGGGCCGGTCACCTCGTCTGCCCAACCTGCTCCCGGCCCACGTAGGGCCGGGGGTGGGGTAGGGGGGCGACAGAGCCGCTGGCTCCCAGCCTGCGGGGGTCCCAGCCAGGGACCGACTGGATGTCCCCGCCCTCCCAGACCTCAGAACATTCTCTGCGGAGTGGGAGTTTCTGAGTTCTGCCCTAAACCTCTAAGAAAAGTTACACTTTTGCTCTAGTGATTTGCCTGCTTCTCTTAAAAATTCCTGCTGTACTGAGAGGCTTCTAGGGCCCCCGCTGTCCAAAAGGTAGCCACGAAACACATGTAGCTATTGGGCACCGAATTTTTTCATGGCATACGATTTTAATTAAATTTTAAAAGAAGCAATGTAAGTCATTCTGCAAAACAACTTTGTTTTGGCGGGACTACATGTCACTTTGAACGTTGAAAAGCTGGAGTCCTAATTGAGATGTGCTGTGTGAAAAACATTGGATTTCATAATACAACGATAAGAATGCAAAATATCTCATTCATTTATCATGAATTATACAATGAAATATTTTGGATGTATTGAGTTAAATGAAACGTTAATTTTACCTTTTTTAAAATGTGGCTACTGGAAAATTTTAAATTACTTTTGTAGATGCCGTTCTATTTCTATATTTCTGCACTAGGAAGTGGGTTCTGGGTGGATCTGAGATTTATTTTCTGATTGCACCACGGGCCCAGGAGGCCGGGCACTGATGTCAGTGAAAATGGGGATGCTATGGGGGAAGGCCCTGATCCTCAGAGCCCACACCCATAGGAGTGACCTCTGGGCACTGTCAGCTAGGTGGCATCTGGCAGGGCTCAGGTGGCATGAGGCTCACACAGACACAGTTGCCCACAGCCCCAGTGCGCTGGGCACAGAGTGATTCTTGGGAAGAACACTCATCTATGGCCTGAAGACCTGGGCTCTAGCATTGATCGTGCCACTATCTGTGTGACCAAGCCACTTGGCACCCCACAAACAGTTAATGTCAACAGTGGCCAAGGCCTGGTCTCCTAACCAAAGGGCTCACAGCCCTCTTCAGCCCCTGCCCATGGTGGTCATCTCTGGAGGAGGGTGGTATGGAAGACATCCACGTTTCTGGAATGCTGATGTTACCAGCACATAAATTCTTTTCAAATCTGTAGAAATGCATCTTTTAGAAGCACTGTTCTACACTTTTAAATGCGCACTAGTGGACTGTAGCAAGCACCTGATTCACTGTTTACAGAATTGAGGAGAACCGACAGTCTTCTGTGGCTCAATGAACAATGAACCCCTCTCCAGGTTTACTGCCAATTACTGGCCGCCAGAAGGGTCCAGTTTTCTCAGGGACTACAGATCTGTTCCTGCCACCTCTAACTCCTTGACAGCAGGTCCTGGGAGCCAAGTCTTGAGCCCTCCAAAGAGCTCTGAGGATCTGAGGTCCTCAGAAATGCCCGGCCTTTTTTTTGAAAATAAACATCCTTCATTACACACACACACACATACGCGCACACACAGAGGGAAATGCCGTCCTTTGCTTTCTAACATTACGTCCCTGGTCAGGGTAAGTCTTCAAGAAGCAGTGGGTGCACAAACACTACAGTGCGAGGCCCTGGGTTCATCATGGCTGTGTACAGTCTGTCAGGTGGCTCCAGGGCCTCTGCAGGGCCAGGGATTGTGCAGTCACAAAAATCCTTCACCCTCGTTCTAAGTGGGGAGCAGGAAACTGCAGAGTCCAGTGTCACAGCCACTCACTCCCTGGGGTAGAGGCCGGCCTCCAGAGACAGCAAGAGAAGTTAAGGTGAGTACAAGTTCCAGGGCTCTGAGCCTGCAATTTTCTTTTCCAAGACAATATGCCTCAGAAATCCCAGGAAAGGGATAATACCTCAGACAGGCAGTGGCCAGCCACCTGCCACTTGGGAAGCAGCTGGACTGAGCCTGAGAGTCGTGCTAAGTGAGATTATGGGGCTGGGGGGAGGACCCACTGAATGCACTGACTCCTCCTGGGGCAGTTTAAAAGCAGCTGCCTCGTCGGAGACACACAGGATGACTGTTCATGTGACCTGTGTACATCTTAATTCCCCTTTAGGCTGGAAAATGAGTGCTCTACACTCCCAACGCCCTTTGGGTCTAAAAACTCTAACCCTCTGTCTCAAAACCTTGGTGTTTTGCAGGTTAAACTATAGCATCCTCTCTTAGGATAGGAGCTCGTGGTGGCACAGCGGTTAATGGAAGAGTTGGGAATAGAACTCACAGCTCTGGAGCTCAGTCCTTTGGCTAAGGGGTCACTGAGGCCTCCTGCAAAGAACCTGTTGAATGTTTGCTTCTGAGCACGGGAGGCAGCGGGGCAGTGTGAGGGCTAACTCGCCACTGGGGACGGGGCAGGCACTGGAAGCCCACTCCTAGGTGGCCTCACCCTCCTTCTCCGGCAGGCAGATGCGAAGCTGGGTCAGCTGGAGAATACATCAGGATGCAAGGATGGAGAAAAGGAACTGGGAATGAAGGAGGAAACAGTGCAAGGCAGTTGGGGGAATGAGAACGCACAACAAAAGGAAAATCATTCTCTTTGTCTTAGGGCAGCGGTTCCCAACCTTTCTGGCACCAAGGACCGGTTTCATGGAAGACAATTTTTCCATGGATGGGAGCAGGGGCCAGACCTCAGTTGGTGATGTGAGCGGCGGGGAGCAGCTGTAAATACAGATGAAGCTCCCGCTCACCTTCTGCTGTGCACCCCCCTGCCTAACTTTAATGGAAGACAATTTTTCCATGGACAGAGGTGGGCCGGGTCCCTAACAGGCCGCTGGCGGTTGGGGGACCGCAGTCTTAGGGGATTCCAACAAAATCAGGTCTCTGTTAGACTAACCGGGCAACATCGCCACCTGGCGGCCACTGTGGGCAAATGCTTTAGAAATGAATGAAAAACTGGTCTAATCCAGTGCTCAGCTTCCCAGGGAACCCGGCCCCTCCTCCCCACTCCCAGTTAAGGCTGGACTTGGCAGATTGGCCCCAGCAGGAGGCGGCACCGCCTGTAAACTCCAAGCCAGGGGGCGTCCCTCCCCAAAGATGGGGACTTTTGGGCTACAGGATTTCACAGAAGAGCGAGTTTTCAAGGCTCTAGAGAAGCCTCATGGGCCCTTTGTTTATAACCAGCAGTCATGCGAAGTTATCTGAGTTCCAAGTACAAGGCCAGCACTTTTGGGCACGGCTTCTTAGTTATGACTGCCTGAGGGTGATACTCCTTTCCCAAACTAATCCAGCCATCTGCCTTGCAAGAGCTGCTCAAAGGAGGCAGATGAACAGGGAGGGGGTTTCAGAAAACGGGCTCAGCATCATCGTGTGGGTTATTATCTCATTGATCAAGTCCAGCCATTTGCCAAGGTATATACACATTTTATTTAAAAAAGTTTACAGTTTTCATTATACACAACTATTAAGAGGTTATAGTCAGAGGAGGCATTTGTCCTGTTGACAGACGTGCCCACTAGATCATCACAATGCAAGGAAAAAGGTGGGAGGGAGGAGATAGGGCGAGGAAAAAATACGCGATAAAAAGCTTAGATTTCAGTTAAGGGCTGGCAAGTCCCTTTTAATCTCTTCAAGTATCACACAATATGTACCAAATACAATCAGTAAATAATGGCCATTTCTTCCCAAGCCCACAGCCAAGACAAGTATTTGCTAAATTAAGAGCCCTGGCCCTTCCTCAGGTGAGTGGAGAACCTGCCCACTCGAGGGCTGTTAACTCCCTTCCCCAAAGGGCGTCCACTCCATCCCGTCCCTAATGGAATTGCCAAGGTGTTCAGTGGCCACAGAAAGTACGAACATGGATTCAGAAGTCCAAAGAAATGCAGTTCTTTGTGCTCAATCATAAATTATTTTATTTCATTCAGCATGGCTGTGAACCCAGTTAGGAAGTTGATGAAATAAAACTCTTGCTAACTTTTGTAAATGCCTTTCACTTTTCCGAGTCACTAAAACACAGAAGGGCCACATGCCATTTAAAATCGAATACTAGTTTCCAGAAACTCAGTGTCTAGAAACTTGGCCCACAGAGGCCAGCAGAGGACCTGTCATGATTCTCAGCCACCTCAATGGGAGGCCTAATATAGCAAGGTCAGGCCAAGGCCATCCAGGACTTCAGGGAGCTGACACTCCTCAGGAGCTTAGATCAGCCAGTTGGCAATCAGAACAGCTTTTGGAGTGGACAAAAAAATGTTAGGTACTAGAGAGATTATATGGCAACTTCTGGTAATTATCTCATGAGTGTAAAATGCTGGTTGAAACTGCACAGTAACCTCAAGGAGGGCAATGAGAGTGAAGACAAAAAAGCCAAAATGCCAGTGTCTAGGTTGGTTACAACTGAACCTTGACCCACAAGGCCCTGGTGCCGGGGTTCCCGGAGAGCAGTGGGTTCAGTGCTGCTGTGTTGCAGCCATCCTGCTCGTTGGTGTTTGGCAAGAGCTTGAGCTGTCATTTAAACAGGGGCAAAGAATGGCCTGTGCTGGTAAACCACAAGGTAGGGTTCAAAAACTACAGGTTCTAAAAAGGGAAAGGGAACTGCCAGAAGCAGCTCGGACCTACCGCCACTGCCGCCGCCACCACCACCTCTAAAGCCAAGAATGTTCGCCTTTGCCCAGGGGTCTGGACGTTTTCCTGAGTGTTAGGAAGTGACAGGCTTGGTCAACTTGGAAAGGCTTTTGGTGTTGAGAACACCCCCTGCTCCAGACTCACTCTACCATCTATTACCGGGGGGCCCAGAGCCCTCAGGTTCACTGCCAGGCCTTCTCTCAGATCCTTCTGCACCTCATATTTGGGCTCCGACTCCCACCTCTCCCAGGTGCAGGAAAGGGACAAAAAGCATAAGAAGGGATTCTGTTCAACCTATCAAAAGTCAATTTCCCAGTGGAGGGGAAAAGCCCCACACAAAGCCAAAGCATGCGCGGGACCAAGGTTAGTGCCCAGACAGACAGACTTGCACAGAACGAGAGGGTGCCGTGGGACGTGCGTAGCAGTTATAGGAGCTTCCACTGCCAAGAGAGAAGCCTAATCACACCTCCACCGCACAGACCCGGATGGACGCGGCCACACACACGCACACTCTCCCTCCGCAGCTGCACTCAGATCTGCTCAACCCCTGCAACTCCCATGGCAAGTCTTCATTTGGGAATTCTGCACCTCTGCTCTCCGGTGCTGGAGCTCTGATCAGGTGAGCGGATGTCTTGTCATTAGAGAAACGTGGGACTAGGTCAGGGGCCGAGCTGTGGCACTGCTCACATACCTTCCCTAAACTGGGGTCTACTCGGGTTTTTGACAAGATCAAAAGCAATTCTTATCTGGACATTATTTTCTTTGAAAGGTAATTAGAACACTATTGTTTATACGATATTGAAAAAATACAATTTTTTATTGTTTGAACTCAAATCACCACCCAGCACTTTAAGCCTACCCTAAATAGCACCTACAATAAAGGTTATAGCACAAGCACACTGCGAAGTCAGCAGGTAAGCAAGTTAGACAGTGCCAGCGGAGACCCTCCCTCCCCCAAAGCAATGAGAAGACAGCGTGCTAGGTAAGAGTGAAAGTACACCATTACATGTTAAATAGTTAATACTACCCTTCCAACAAGCCACGGATGCTAGATAGATAACTCAGTACGGTTAACTAACCACAGCCCTACATAACTGCACTTTTTTTTTTTTTTAAAGAAAACCTTTTGCTCCATGCCCGTAACTAACATAAGTAAATTCTTTGTCTTTTTATTTAGGAAAATAATCATGCTAAAAGCAAGTTGTACTTTATATAGATTTTCAAAGAAAAAAATTGATTGTGCTTTTTGAATAAAAAAAGATAGGGTATCTTCCAACCTCATTGACTTAAACCTTGTGGAATACAGCACTTCTAAACTAAAAACACACATCAAAAAGAAAAATTATCCCAGCGGGATGTTCAAAAATTGTCTTTAGAAGGTTTTAGGATTGGCTAATTCTGCTACTATATCCTACTGGTTGCAGCGAAAAAAGAATACAGAGCTGCTGTCTAAAACTTCTCCCAACTGCCCTCCAAATTCAGCAGGCAACACTCAGGTTTGAAACAAACTCTGTGGCAACCTGGACATATGGTTAGCTGAGTCAACATTTGATTAGCAGGCCTTTTAAACGATTTCCTCTTAACATACACAGGAGAGAATATTTTCTTCCTTCAGGACCTGTTCTGCTACATCATATTTCTGAATCCCTTCTTCCTATTGAGTCACTTTCTGAAAAAAGCTGTGTTTGTTTTTCTCATGTAGAGTTACTTTGGGTACAAGAACCTTTATTTGTTCCAATTATTATTCATTTTAAATTCAGAATGTGTGTTGGGCCTAAAATACCCATTTCCCACTCCCACAAGCAGATGATGACCAGGCTGCTGCCAAGAGCAGCAGGAAAAGGGAAAACAAAACCAAAACATGAATGCAAGTACCCAGGGCTTCGCAGCCCCCAGACGTGTCTTCCTCCCAAGTTTCATGGTCCACTGAGCGGCTTGTCTGAGGAGGAGGCCATCTCTTGGTAGGTGGAGATGAAATCTGCAACCTGTCTAAGCACAATTCACACACGCACACCACCCTCCCTCCCCAAAAAAACCACCACCAAAAAAAACAAAAAACAAAAAAACCCCACAACCCTCACATTTAAAGCTCTTAGTCCAGGGTAGCGGTCTCAAACTGGCCAAACACTAGGATTAGGATGTGACTTTGCACATGTTTTGGATGAGAGGAAGCATCGTCCCAGTCACTTCTCCTCCTGTCCTGTCCTCACAAGAAAGGTCTGGATTACAAGCTCTACCCCAGGAAACAGAATTGGATTCAGAAAACACTTCCCAAAGCAGAACACGTGTGGCTGCAGGGCCTGGTAGCATGAAGGGCAGGAGTCGACATAAAAATGTGTTTAAGATCTGAGTCAAAAAAGCTTGTTGTAGGTTTTAATACTCTCCAATGAGCTCCCTGTTTCACACTGCTACTCCACAGAAATGGGGCCACCTAGGATTCAGGAAGGAGCAGCTCTGATTCTTACACGGCAGGCCTCTTCCTCCCCAATTTTTCTCTTTCCATTTTGAAAAAGCACTATTCTATCTTCACATCCAAGAGCTGGTTGGTTTGGTTTGTTTCTTTGGAACCATCGATAAAAGAAGCAACTTTTTCCTGTTATTTTACTCCTGTCTACCTATCAGAGCGGCTATTTCTTTTGACAGTTCAGCAGCACACAGGCTGACTTGGCCAAGTGGACTTATGAATGCATGCATTCGGACCGCATATTGCTACCAAAGTGGAATGTGGGAATATGCTATGCACCTCAGGTTGAGAAATGACCAAGAAATCAAGATCTAAAGGGTGATATATAATATATATATATCAATGCTATTATTCATAAAAACCTTGTTTAGTAATAAAAAAAATTGCTTTGTTTAAATATGAATATTATAGTCTGCTTCTCATGGTTAGGAAATAATAGTCTTTCTGAAAAGCAGGTGCTTTTTCTACTACAACTCCATATCCTGGGCCTCATCTTCCGAAAAGTCAGACATAGAACTCTCCGACGAGCTGTCACCGGTGCCCTCTTCCTGCTCTTTCAGTGCCTCCTCCGTTGCGTATTTCTGGATGTACTCTGCACAGGGGGTGAGGAGACAGAACACGGGCAGTGAGTGGGCAGGTATGTGCTTCAGCGACCTCCAGGCTGGCAAGGCCTGGGAGGTTCGAACTTACCTTAAACACCAGGGGATGACAAGGATGAAGCTATCATGGCCACCAAAGCTAAGGAGAATCCCACAGGGAGACTTCTTGGAACAGAGCTTATGCATTTTGACCCCCAGGGGAAGGGATTATGAGGACAGGTGATGCAGAAAGATACACCTCATTCCCGTCCTGGACTCCAGGGCCTGGAAAATGGGAACCCCACACTTTCTTCTTACTTTTTCCCTCCCAGGTAGAACAGGACTAGTCATGATTCCATAGTAATTTATAAGGAAATCCCCCATCGTTTTTAGATTTGCAGTTATATAATTACAGTCAGCCCAGGTCTATTATTTTAGGAATAGATTTTAGTCTAAACAGATCCTGCCTGTCAGGTTTTCGAAGCAGCTGGTAAAAACCGTTGCTCAATCTGCTCAGAAATGAGCTGCTATGTGGAGACACAACTAGCCTCTGAGTGATTTAACCACGTATTATTTACCTGAAGATTTATGGTGCCACAGCCTAGGCTGAATCTGCTGGCTTAAAAACATTTTAAGAATTGCTGAATAAACAAACTTGTTTCTAAAAACTCTAAATGCATACTGTGTAAATAAATAGCCTACATACAACAGGAAAAGACAAGATGGACAAAAACATATCCCTGTGCTTTGTTTCTCCTCCTGCAAAGGTGCAGGGACTTAACTGCAATAGGAAGAGGAGGTGAACGGTGAGATGGGCCTGCCACATTTGTATAACCAATGCAGGGCCTAGCTAAGTATATATTTTTTTAATATTTTAAAGGGTTGTTTCGAAAAAATAAAAAGCAAATGTGACAGAGATCACATGTGGCCAAATTTGGCCTTGTACAGAAAAAGTTTGCAGACTTGTGACTTGGAGCTCTTCAAATTCATTGCAACAAACATTTATCCTGAGATAATGAGATTAAAGTAGCCCATGACTAAGTAGGAATTTACATTTTAGAGTGAGAGAAATGTTTATTAAAGCCTTAGAAATTCTATTTTTACCCTCTAATGGGTGGGCTATTTTGCTTCTCTCTTTGCAGAAGTGGCTGCACATTGACATTGTTTGACACCATAATTCGATACTATCAGCATTTGATACTGTCAGCCTTCTTTAGTATATTCGAGGAAACAAATGTATATTAAACAAATGCTTATTAAGACAAGGCCATTCAGGAGATAGAAAAATGAAGACCAAGGTCACTAATGAGGAGGAGAGAGAGGAAGACAGAAGGCAGGAACTGCTAAGTGCCGTCAGAGGAAAACAGTCCTGGAAGGGGACCGGCTGTGGGCCCAGGCGTCAGTCCCAGCCACACTGCCCCCTAACTTCTGCCAGCTGCAGCCTAGGAGAGGCTGTTCCAGGGGAAAGGCTTTGCCTCGCAAAACGTGGCTGGGATGATAAAACACAACATTAAGAGATCACTACTTACATTCCAAGGAAGACTGCCTTAAAAAAAAAAAAAAAAGAAAAGAAAAATGAAAGCACCATGTTTACCTTTTAAAAAATCTGAAGCCAACTAGGCAAAACGTAAAGGTTACAGTTGAATGGTAAGTATGTGGTAGTTTACTCTCTATTTTTTTCTGCAGGTTTGAAACTTTCCGTGACTAATGAAGTGAATGTAGTTGGGTACCTGAAACTCATGCAGTTTGATTGTCACATATTGATGCATTAAGAGGAATAAAGGCAAAGATGTTGATTCCACCACAGAGCCCTGAATGGCAGGCTAAGAGGCCGCCCAGCAAAGGGCTTTGAGCAGGGAAGAGGCAGCTTCAGACACTCCAGTGGTGCCCAGTGCTACAGGCTGTCCAATATTTAAACATGTTTTCAAATGTACACTTAAGACAGCAATGACTAAATATGAATGCTGACTCATGTTCAGGGTAAGAAAGGATATACACGTTTACCTGTAACGTTAGGTAGTTGGGTTTGTGGTAACTACGACACAGACGGAAATGTCTAGTAGGCAGCCTGGGAGAGGTCAGGCCGACACATACATTTGCAAATCTTCTACCTGGAGGGGATTAACTGAAACTATGACAGGTGAATACGCTTCCCAAGGTGTGGGAAAAGAAGAAAGGGATACTGAAGACCAAGTCCTAACAGACTGATCACATTTAGGAAATGGAATGAGAAAAGTTTCCAGAAAGGTGGGGGCTAAAGTACAAAAGCTGCAGAGAAGTCCAGGAAAATGGGACTTGAGAAGGGTCCAAAGGATCAGGAAGAAATGCGGTCACAGATTTAGCAGAGGGGGAAAAACAAAATAGACCCGAGGAGTTTAAGGTGAGGAAGCAAGTAGTTTGAAAATGAAAAGGAAATAAATAGCATGACTCCCAAGGGAGCCCACAGGAGCATATAAAAGCTTCTGAAATGGGGAGAACTCTGACAGGGGTAGAGGAGGAACACTGTGCTGGAAGAGGGCAGTTGGGGGAACAAGATCGCAAGCTGGTGAGGGCAGTGAGTCTGAAAAATAAGGCAGGACATCTCTTATTTCCAGTAGGAAAGAACAAAGAAAAGATTGGGGGTAGAAATAAGTAAAGGCACAGTAGGAAACAGGGATGAGATCAGGTGTGATGGCCAAGATTTTCTCAGATTTCTAAGGAAGACAAAATTGATAGCCAACATTAACATTTTCGAAAGCTAGGACTCCCAAAGCTAGAGCTGGCCATTCTAAGGTATATGTAGGTTGGTTCCTTTTGTAACTGGGTCTGTAGCAGGAAAGTACTAAAATAGGGCTAATGTTAAATTGCTGAGACATAACGAATATAAGAACTATAGAAATATACTCTGCATCAAGATCTGTGGTTTGCAGACACTGTTAAGTGATTCCTATGTCAAAATTTTAATAGTCTCACAACAGAATTTTATCTGGTTGAAACTAACTGCCATTTTCTTGAAATACATGTTTGTTTGGCTATGTAGGTATTCTGCTACGAAAATTAGATATTAATTTGCAAAGCACTTAAGTAAATGAATTCAACCTAAGTAAATTAATTACAGTAAATTTATTTCTACTTTATCTCAACAGAAGTTCCAAACTATACCCTGTAGAGACCTAGGAAGAATGAGAAAAATAGAAGGAAAACTACTGTTCAACAAATAACCCTAAATGCTCCTGTTTGTCTCATGCCTGCAAATTTAAGAATGAATACCTACATATTTAAGCTCTCGTAAATGATTTCTACTGCCATTTCTTGCAAATATACCTTAGAGGGGCCACATATTTTGAAGAAGTCAACATTCTAGACTGCTATGCAGATGGGCAAGCCGCGCTAAAAACTGAGTAGATACCAATGCCTGCCATTTGTTAAGAAGAGCAGGTATGTTTGCACGAACTTTAAGTTCCTTTCCTTTGTAGTGGCGGCTTATGTATTTACACTTTTCACTGTGAAAGTTCTCAAACATACATGGAGCTGAAAAAGACAATCCTATGAACACTAATAAACTCACGTGGAGCTTTAGATGTTCTTTTGAAACCTTATTTTCACTTCAATGAAATTCACATTCATTAACATGTAAACCATTTTAAGAATGGGAAAATAGGATTCTAAATCCTAAGGATGAGCAAACTGGTGCTACCACCACTAGCACTAGAGGCTGGTAAGCACTACTTCAGTCCACAGCTGTCTCTTTTTAGGCCTGAGACATTATTAGGAACCAAGGAACTTAAGGACTTTTAATGACAAAAGCCCAACAGATTTAAGCTCTTCTGTCTCCAGGTTAAATGATTTGCCCTCTTACCTTTAATTTTCTGCTTGTATTCTTCTGGTCGGTGGAGGTACATGGCTGCAGCATCACCATTGAGAGGGTCTATGGGGTTGGGATAGGCCAACAACTGGGGCAGGAAGGACTCAAATATATTGGTAAGATCTGAAAAAACAAAAAAACAAAAGCCAGAAATACATCATGCTTGGGAACAGGCAAGTTCACCTTAAATTCACTTGAATTTAGGCAAAACTGCTTACCTTCTTAGATATTTAACTACATGGGGATGATTTTCCATACAAGTATGCTCCACTACATGTGACCTATATTTTATACACATTTCAATACCAATTAAAATTTTTAAAAATTTAATTTTAATTTGAAGAACCAGATAAAGATATACCTGGTATTTGCTTTGAAAGGCAATTTTCCCAATTCTATTTCACTCCATTTTCCAAACCAAGAAGAATTTAGAAATTCTATATATGTTATTTATTAAAGCTTGTGCCAACACTCTACAGCACCCTATTCCTACAAATGAGTAATTTCTTAACACAGCCATTTGCTTCAGCTTTCAGAACACCCTACTCTGAAAGGTATTCAAGTGCCAAATCTTAAAAGGAGTGAACATAATTTTATAGGCTTGACATTTAATTCTCCTAACTTCTAACAGAGGTAAATATGACCAGTTTTTAAATTATTCTGGGTAATGAGAGTAGGAATCTATATGGACCACTTAAAACCATAAATATTCTTAAGACAAACACCAATCGACCTTCATTTGTTAACAATCATCTTAATAAACATTTAGTAACTTCCTTCTTGCCAGCTATACACAGATGACACCTACATATACAGTTAGCAAAAAACAACACACATCCTGCAGTTACCTAGTGTTTTATGAAGGAAGCAGGTCTTTGGAGCCAGGGTGTGACATAACCCACATTCCCCTTAACTTCAGAGATGCTGTGACTTCTATTTCTCTAACTTACTCCAGCTACTCTGTCATGTTTTATATAAAACACTCCTGTTTCTGGAGGGAATGCTGGAGTACAGTGAGTAGCATAAAAAACTACTCTCTAATTTATTCTGCTCTTTAATGGATTTTTTTAAAAAAACAATGAGCATTTTTATGCAGTATTAGATAGGAATGCTTTGCCAAGCCACATCAGTTGAGATTCATGTTTCTCAGGCCAGGGGTGATTTTGCTTTCCAGGGGAATTTCGTAGTGTCTGGAGAAATTTTTGGTTGTCACAACTGGCATCTAGCGGGTAGAGGCCAGGGATGCTGCTAAACATCCTACAATGCACAGCACAGCACCCACAACAAAGAATTATCTGGACCAAAATGTCAACAGTGTTGAGATTTCAGAAACCCTGCTCTAGATAAAAGGGGGTGGGGCAAACCTTTTTGTAAGGGGTCAGAGAAAATACTTTGGGCTTTGTAGGCCACATATGGTCTCTGTCCTAACTCCTCAACACTCAGCTCTGCCACTGTAGCACAAAAGCAGCATAGGTAAGCAAGTGGGCGTGGCTGTTTCATTAAAACTTTATATACAACAAGTAGCCAAAGTTTGCCAAACTTTGCTCAAGAAAACTCTACATGGCCGGGTGCGGTGGCTCACGCCTGTAATCCTAGCTCTTTGGGAGGCCGAGGCGGGTGGATTGCTTGCGCTCAGGAGTTCGAAATCAGACTGAGCAATAGCGAGACCCCGTCTCTACTAAAAATAGAAAGAAATTAATTGGACAACTAAAAATACATAGAAAAAACTAGCCGGGCATGGTGGCGCATGCCTGTAGTCCCAGCTACTCGGGAGGCTGAGGCAGGAGGATCGCTTGAGCCCAGGAGTT
>CAUYSK010023968.1:0-75760 GCA_963575035.1 Avahi laniger | reverse complement strand
GCATGCGCCACCATGCCCGGCTAATTTTTATATATATATATTTTTAGTTGTCTGGCTAATTTCTTTCTATTTTTAGTAGAGACAAGGTCTCGTTCTTGCTCAGGCTGGTCTCGAACTCCAGACCTCAAGCGATCCTCCTGCCTTGGCCTCCCAGAATGCTAGGATTACAGGCGTGAGCCACCGCGCCCAGCTGAAATGTCCAATTTCGAATCAAAAGTGTAGTTTATTGTATCTCGAACAAGAAGCAGTACAATTAATCAAAGTTTGCACCTGAACTATCGACACAGTTTTGCCATCTTAATGGTAGCTTGTTTATGTTAGCAGCGAAGAAGCCTGGAGAGCCAGTGGTGATGAAACCACAAAGGCGTTTTCCACAGCTTGTTGAGAATTGAGTATTTTTCCTGGCAAGAAGCAGTTCAATGCCTGGAAGAAGTGGTCATCAGTTGGTGCAAGTTCTGGTGAATACGGTGGGTAACAGAGAGTTTCCAAGTCCAGCCTCTGTAGTTTGAGCAGTGTTTCTGGGACATGTGGTCTTGTTAGAGGACTGGCCTGTCTCTGTTGACCACTCTCGGCTGCTTAATCGCAAGCATGCTCATCATTTCATCCAAGTGGTTGCAGCAGACATCGCTGTGATGGATTGACCAGGTTTCATGAAGCCGCAATGGATAATGCCAGCGCTGGACCATCAGACAGACACCACGAGCTTTCTGTGATGAATATTCAGGTTTGGACCGTGTTTCGGCTCCAGCTCTGGAGGCCAGGAGGGAGCACTGGGGTGCTGCCTGGCCTGTCTCCCTCGGAAGGCACCCGCGAGAGGCTCTGGGCCCCGGTGCTCCCGTCCACACGTCGTCCTCGCTCTGCACCTGTCCCTGCCCACGGTTCCCCGTCTCACTAGGACACTCATCATTTTGGATTAGGACACCCTCGTGACCCTGTGAAAACTCTATTTCCAAATAATAAAATAAAATCTTAAAATACCACCAGGTTCTGGGCGCTGAGGGTTAGAACTTCAACGAATCTTTTTTCCTGGAGGGAGAGTGGGGGATTCAGTCCATTATACCCGCTTTACCTGGTTAACGTTTCTGCCTCGTATTTTACTTTATCTAATATGCATATTGCCACTTCAGAGTTTTGCTATAATTTTCCTTCCTCTCAGTTTCAAATTCTTTTGTTTCTTCAAGAACATCCCTCGTAAGCAGCGTAAGGCTGGATGTTTCATTTCAATCTCATCGTTCTGCCGGGTACGAGGTGAGGCAGCCCCGCGAGTATTTACTGTGGCTATGGGTGTGACTGGAATAATCTGCTCTGCGTTTTACACTCACTTTGCTTTCCTTCTTTTTCCTTCTCCCGGCTTGTGTTGGAATGCGAGTGCTATTTCTTTGGCTCACTCCTTGTATACTTTATTAGTTTGGATGTTTATAGGTAATGTTGACGTCCTATTAAGGGTTACCGAAACACTTTTTGTATAACATTTAATCCTGTATTATCTAACAAAGTAAAGTCTTGAGTTAGTCCCTATCTTTGCTGTCCTCTCACACTGCCTTAGAGCACGCTAGTTACCCTCCATCCTCCACCTTTACAAATAAAACGCAGAATTAGCTTTGCCGAGAGTTTCCAACCATCATTTTGCCCGGCGTGTCCTCTGGCAGCCCGCTGATTTCTGTGGGTTACGTTTTCTTCTTGCCGAAGGACATGCATTAATAATTCTTTCATCAGTGGTTGCAAGCAGTAAATTCAGTTTTCCCTGCATTGAAAATGTCTTTATTTAACCTTCTCTGTTAAAAGACATTTTAAGTGAGTGTAGAATTCTGGGCTGAGCCGTTTTCCCTGAGCTCTGTGGCGTACCTCTCCACCCCCCTCTCCACGCAGGTGCGTGGGCAGCGTGCAGACACCGACCGTGCTCCGCGTCTCGCAGCCTCCTGCGTTCCGTGGATGCTCCTCCCGCCGCATCTCTTTGAGGATCTTAAATACACATATTTTAAAATCCTCTCCAGAGCGATTTTAAAATTTCTATACACTTTGAGTAAATTCGAAAATGTATCAGGTTTCTTAAAATTGACCTTTACGGTGTTACTGCAGAATGCGTTTGGGATTTCATCGGTGTCTCATCTCCAGTGAGTCACCTTCTGCGTCCACGGAGCCCCTGGACCCAGCCTCACGTGGACGGACCAGAGCTGTCAGCCCTGCGGGACGCTGCAGATTTGGGCCCCGGCCCGGTGTCTCTCCTGCCTTCTGGTTCGGGCAGGCGCCAGCCCTGTCCCCGCAGCTGAGCTCCACGTCGTCCCGGAGGAGGACTCCCCTCCCTGCCCACGGCCACGAGCTGCTTTCCACGTCAGTCATGGGAGGCGGAGCTGAGTTTTGAGTGAGGCTACGTCTTTGAGTATATTTTTATGCAATACTGAAAATTTCTACATATTTGGAGTGTGTCTGGGCAGGTTGGCTCAATGTCACGCTTAGAAACACAGAAAGCTGTTTACTCTCCTCTTTGGGGCACAAACCCGCGGCCTTCCTCCTGCCAGACGCAACTGACGGGTTCGCGTGAGGCGGGGCGTGGATGGGCATCCCAGTTGTGTTCGCTGGCAGTAAAGATAGTTCCTTTATCACAGATTTGGCTTTGGAAGGTGACGCGGTGGACTCCCTGACCCATTGGCCGATGTACTTACTGGTCGTCCGCTGCGGACGCGGCTCAGAGGGTCACTCTGCACCCCTTCCCTTCATTTGCTCGTTCACTTCCAGGCTCCGCGCTCCGATATAAATTGATGGGATCACACGACGGGCTTGTAGAACAACTAACAAGTAATGAAAAAAGGGGGGCGCATCGGAACCTGTGGCCTTCTGGGTCCTTAAGTGCAGCATTCGACGGAATCCAAACGTTGCGGAACAAATCCTTTTATCGAAAAGGTGCGGCAGAGAGCGCTGAAGCTTTTCCTGCCTCCTTTGGTGCTTAAAGACGAACAATCTTGAAATCCGAAGGCCGCAGGCTCCCCATCCTGCGTGGATTGAAATGTGCCCTCAGTCAACACCCTGGGCTTGCAGGTCCTGCAGGGACTTCCCTGCGATGACAGGAGCCACCTCATGACCTCCACTGTCCTAGGAATGAGCCTGCGGCAGGTGCAACCCTTGAACCCGGGGCCGGCAACTGATCCCGGGGGCTGCCGGGGCCTGGCTTCCCTCCCCTCAGACTGTGTTTCGGGAGGCCAGGTGTGCCGGGGAATGTTCCGCTTCCTTGCTAGAGGCACGAGGGCAGAAACGCCCATCTTCCAGCCGGCTGCTGGCGTCTCACGCCCCGTCTGCAGGCCGGCACACATGGTCCCACTCTGCAGACCCTCCCCTTGCCCCCAGCCCGGGCCATACGTACATTGGTCAGTCGTTAGGAACAAAGGGCAGAGAAAAGGAGCTCAAAGCTAGAGTAAAAAAGAACTAAAAAGACTAATTAATAATGGTTACATAAGGAACATTTTGGATAGAATTTAAAATGGATTTGATCACAGGGATATTTAGAGCTCTTGTAAATATTCCATTCATTAATATAAACTTTAATAAATAATTGCATGTTTTTGTAAAAGCATTTATTATTTACATAATATTTTCATTTTGTGAGCCTGAATCAAATTGTTTTTTTAAACATATTTTTCACCTGTACGTTTTTACACTTAGCACTACAGCTACCCAAAGCCCACACGTCAAGTGGGTTGTACAGAAAAATAGAACATGTAGGAGGGTTGTCTACACTTCTCCCACTGACCAATTTGCCTTGAATAAGTCACCGTGTGATTTCGCCTCGCTCCGAAACATAAACAGATGCAGTTTCTCATGTACCTGGTCAGTGCCCACCTGCTGCGGTCAGAGGCTCCACACCTGGAAGAGGCAGCCGTTCGAGCTAGACCAGTATCTTCTGCTCGCCGTGGATAGTCGCTGCGATTCCTGGGGTGTGGTCAGCAGGCTTTGGAATGAGAAAGGAAGTCCTGGGACCTTGAAGAAGAACTGAGCAAGATTTTTGGTTAAATTAAAAACTGTAGGTAAAAATGTAAGCAAGCAACTACTTAACCAACCGAGAGATGGAAACAAAGAAGCGATTAAGTCAGAAAACTCACAAAACAGAAACAGTGACCATCTACAGAGCAGCCGTGTTCTTCGTGGTGGTGAAGAAGGTCCGCGTCCCGATTGTGGTGGGTTGGGGACAGCCAGGCGGGTGACAGGCGTCATGGAGCTATGCGCAGGACGCAGAGAAGATGGCAGCGTCTGCGACGGCTGGAGAAGCCCTAGCAGGGTTTGTAGCCGCGTCAGTGCACGGCACCGACGCCAGGGTCCTGGCTGCTCCATAGCGTGTGGTTAGGAGCGACGTCACCTCCCGGGCCAGGGCAGGAACACGGGGCCCTCGTGCTGCGTGTCTCCTCCTGGGGCCTATAACCACTTCAAGATGAGAAAATTGTAAGAGTGGCCGCATAGGATTTCATCAGATGAGGCATCACAGTTTATATCCACTCAACCTTTTTATCGTGGATGGACACTCCCCAGCTCCTACCCCCCAGCCACTGTATTCCTCCTCAGTGGTGGCCCCTGCGACCCTCGTCCTCTGTCCTGGGGCCGTGGGGCCAACCGTCTGTGTCTCAGCTCATCCCAGGAGCTGTCGGCGCTGGGGAGCGATCCCTCGGCCTCCAGGTGGCTCATCCCAGAGGGGGGGACCACGGAGACACCAGAGGCAGAGGGCGGATTGCTCTGTGTCCTGCCGCAACCTGCACCCTGGCTGTCACCCCGTCAGTCCCCTGCAAAGCCGCCCAGCTGGCCGGCTGTGCCCTGGGCTGAGCCTCCCTGCCCTGGTCTTGCTCCCTCACTGCTGGGCTTGCGCCTCCTTTTAAAACCTATTCTGGGGGTAGGAGTCTCTGGGCAGGAGCCTGGCGGGTGGAGGTCAGGTGGGGGAGGGAGCTTGCTGTGCCCCCAGGGGAGGGGACAACCAGACCGATGCTCGGGGAAAGCACGCTAATCCCACCGTGGGATTGGAAGCAGGAAGGAGGTCGCGGCTACCAGTCCAGAGGTCAGGCGGGTGGCCTTTCTCTCTCCGTGAACTGGCCACACTCCCGCCGGGTTTAGCTGAGAACTCGGCACCGCGGGGACATCTGCGCTGTGGCCCACTCAGGCCACGCATGTCTTCAGTCCACCCTCCTGCCCCGGGAGCAGAGGAGACTTTCTCCTTCCAGACGAGGTGGAGCAGGCACCAGCCAGTGAGCCTGGGTCCTGCATGTGGGCCAAGGGACTCCCGTGGGGAGATTCGAGGGACAAAGGGGGAGCTGGCAGGGCAGTGGCAGGTGGGGAGGGCGCATGAGGGGACCCATGGGCATGAGTCCTCTTCTCATAGAAAACCGATTTTGAAAACATCGTATTTGAGATAAATACGTTCTGAAATTTCAGAACTGGTGAATATCTACATTCCTGCCTTCGCGAACAAGCAAAGCTTCTCAGCACAGTGGGGCTTGTCTGAGCGCCAGGGCAGCGTGGCGGAGGAGCTGGCGTGCAGCCTCTGTCTCGGCCCCGCCCGGCTGTGTCCCAGGTGTGACCGCACCTGGGCCTGCGGGGTGAGCAGGGGCCTGGGTGGTCCTTACACCGAAGCGGAGGGTCTGGCGCCCAGTTCGGCTGATTTAACGCCCGACTCCCCTCCACGTCAGGAAGCCTCCGCCACATTTGCTTCTGCGGGAACCAGCCGCCCGGCAAGCTCCAACTCCTGCAGGGCACCGATACGGACACAGGTGGAGAAGCTGGACCCTCGGGAGAACCTAAGCTCAGAAATCCATCGTCAAAAACTGCTTGTCAGTCTCCTTCCCCTGATGGTTTGAGATCACGTTGAAGACCTTCACAGACACCGTTTGTCACACAAGAGGGCGGGTCCCTGACACCCACGTTCCTGTGTTGTTGGGCAGTGAGCGTCTGTCTGGTTACGCGCCAGGCCCTGCCGTGGCAGCCCTCGAGGGCCGGGGTGAATGAGACACGCACCCCAATGTGTGACTCTAGAGAGTGTTCAAGTCGGGAGAGGGGGCGCACGCGCACGCACACACACACGCGCGCGCACACGCACACACACACACACACACGCACACACGCGGTTTAACTGGAAGGCGGAGAGACCTGGAGTGTGGCCCTGCCTGGACCGCCTGCCTGTGGGGCAGAGACAGGAAAGCTCTTCTCGCGCCCACTGGGCTGCAAAGGCCGGAAGGAAAATGGTCCGAGCAGAGTCCATTTCGGGAGCAGGAACAAGCCAGGGTGCCCAGTGACGCTGGTGACACTGATTTCTGGCCTCTGTGCAATTTACATTTCCAGGTGCATTTCATTAAAACGCGAACTTCTTTATTTTAGAAACCATCTGAAGCTTTGCATTTTCCGTCTGTACAGATTCTCCAGAGGAAAGTATTTCTTTCACCCCCTGTGTGTATTCCAGGTAGCTAAAAACTCAGGCACCATCCCAGCGTCCTCCCCCGGGGGGACCGGCCTGATGCGTTGACTCCACGGTGGCTCCTGCTTGCTCAGTGCACATCCCGGGGCCACAGCCAGAGCCGCCCTTCACGGCTACTTGCCGCTTAGGGGATCAGTGGGCACCGTGGTTGGTAAAACAATGAATCCTTGACACTAAGTATCCAAGAAACCAACTTAAAGTTTTCTCATATCAAAACAGAAAATGACTTTAAAAATCCTCATGTCCAGCAGTTTTTAGGCATCTTCTTGGCGGTGATATCTCTGCTCCAAATTAAATCTGACCAGGAAGCCGGATACGATGCAGCACTTGGGAGCCGGCTGAACGACTTGGTCTCACCACGGTCACACCGTAACGGCATCAGTCTCTCCCGAGGTGAGTGCGTGGATACTTTTGCTGATGGTCATTTCGGCTGGGCGTTTGTTTTTCACTTTTGCATAACCCGTGGTCCCTAACCTGGTGTCTTGCACATGGATGCTCTTCCAAAATGTCTGTTTCATTAAATGGTGGCAATTTTAAGTGAGAGAGGGTATGAGAGGCATCGCTGTTGCCCGAGAATGGAAAGCCCTTCCAAAGCTCCAGGAAAGAAGAAATCCGATCACATTTCCAAACATTCCTGAAGTCCCTGCAACTCCCGGACCTCTGGGGGACAAGAACGAGTGGGACCCGGTGCCTGCCGCCAAGGGCTCCCTGCAGACGGAGACAGGGACGCCCGGACCTCCAGCCGGGTGCACTGGCAAAGGGAACAGCGGCAGCCAAGCGGAGGGGCCGCGGCAGGTGCTGGTCCGGCGGGTGGAGGAGCAGGCGCCAGACGGAGCAGTCCCGCTGCAGCTGCTCTAGGAAGTTCCCTCACTGAAATCGCACCCTTTTTCTCTCTGGTAGAACCTGGTTCTGCACAGAGACAGAGAACGTGAGGACAAGTGCTCACAAAAAGAACAATTCAGAAGCACCTGGTGACACATGTCCGTCCCTGTGTACACCACATTCTGCTCGACCCTTGTAATTTTCTCCAGGTGATTTGTGCAACGGGAGTTTGGAAACGCGGCTGCTGACCGAGGCAGGCGTTTGAAGATCTCTGTGGGACTGAGCCTCTCGTCCACCTGTCCTTCCCCTAGAGGACCGGGTGCTCTCACCCCGTCTCCCGTCCGATTAAAGGTCGTGGTGGAACAGCCCGGGGTACGTTCGTCTTACGTTTTGCTAAGAAGGGTGGACTTTCCACCCCAGCTAGATCTCTGAGCTGTCGTATCTGCAGATCGAGCAGGTCTGCCCGTTTTGGGCTGACGGCCGAGATTCCTTGTTCCCCAGCCCACAGCAGCGTTTGGTGGTCCGCTGTGAGGCCGACCTCCAGAAAGGCCGTCCCAGCAACTGCTCTGGCAGCGCCAACGTCTCAGCGCGGGGTCTTGCTGGGAAGGGTCGGCCCTCGCTGCCTCAGTGCCAAGTGCCGGACCCACCCGCCCATCCTTTGCTCCCTGTCGGAGGACAGGTCCTCACGATGATGTGCGCGCGGGGAACTCCACGAGGGAAAGGAAGGAGAGAAAGCGCAAGGACACCTGCCCCTGGAGGCCAAGGTGGCGGGACGTGGTGCTCGGAAGCAGCGAGGGCTGAGGCCTGCGCCCGCCCACACACACCCCTGCGCCCAGCTCCCTTCCACCATCCCTGCGTGTCAGCGCCCGCTGGCCTGCCCAGGGTCCCAGTGACACCCGGAGCCCCCTTCCCAGCTCCCTTTCCTGCTGGCGACGGTTTCGAGTTAACTATCAGCAAGAGCAAAATGTGTCCCCCGCCGCACACGCGGTGCAGGAATCCGGTCACGGGTTTGGAGACATCACAGGGGCGATGTCAGCATTTTAATTAGGGGGCCACCGGGTCGGCTCCCGCCCTCGCCAAGTTCTCCCTAGGAGGAGACACCTGTCCTCCCGAGCTGCCGCCGCAGTTGCCGTTTGCTAGCGCACGATCTGCACGGAATTCCTGCGCTTCCTTCTTGCCGAAGGCTCCTTTAATAAACTTGGTTTGATCATCAAGATGCACTGAAGGAACAAGGGCATCAGAAAAGGTGTGTGTTTGTTGCACACTGTGCATCTTAACCAAAGAACTGCGGGTCTGTGTCTCTCCTTCACCGGTCCAAGCGCTGTCCCAGCACAGGTGCGGCCCTGGGATGGCGGTTTGTGGGTTGCTTTTGACGTCCCTGCGACCCCACGCTGAGTGGCACCCTGGCGAGCTGACGTTTCTGAAGACGCAGAGCGGCCGCAGGACACAGAACCTCGGCCGTCAACCACCTCCTCGCGTCACTCACCGACATTGCACCTAAGTCAACTCCGCGTTCCAAGTTCTGAAGGCGGTCGTTCCTTCCTTCTGTTATTGTTATTATTATTATTATTTGCCAGACGCTAACCTGAACGGCAGGTAGGTCGTTGCTTGTATTCTGCCGAGGCCGTGGGCTGCAGCTGGGAGCCCGACTGCCACCCGGTCCTGCCTGTCGTTTGCCCGCCTCCGCGACAGGGCTCTCGGGACGCGCTTTGTGGCGGTAAGAGCCCCGTGTGCCGAGGGTCTGCCCGTGCCAGGCCGTCTCAGCACCCGACACGAGAGGGCGGCATTATTGTCGCCCTTCGTGAATTTGTGTTGGGTCCATTGACATGAAGTGCCCAGGGCCGCAGGTGGGCTCGGGGCTCCTCCCCACGCCACGCTGCGGCGGGCAGGCCGGGCACAGAAGCCCACCCCTGCGAGCGTCCCGCCGTAGGAGGGAGGCCAGGCTCACGCAGGAACCTCACGTGGAGGAGACCTGTTGCAGGTCACAGCCTGGCCCTGGGGGCCTCCTGGGCGTGTGAGCCAGGACCACCGGGGTGGCGGCTGCAGCAAGGGCCAAGGAAGACCGAGGCGCGGAGGACAGGACAGCGCTGGCCACGCCGGGCCCCAGAAAGGCTGTCCCAGCCCCCACTTCCCAGCCCAGGCCCTCGGAGCGGTCGATGCTCCGCGAACGGCATTCCTGCGCTTGATTAAAGCAAACGCTCTTTTGTGAATCAGACCACAGCACACAGCCCGGATCGCCCCCACGCCGCCACACAGGCGGCCGCCTCCTCCCGCGCCGGGGCTGCGACGCCAGGGCTCAGACCACCCTGGCTCCGGCAGCTCTGCGCCTCCTCCGTGGGGAGCATCAGCCCTTCAGCGAACACGGGACAGTCACCGGAAAGCTGACTCCCTGCTGTTCCCATAATTGCCCTTTCTGAGCCCAGCGTGGTTTAAGGGAAAAGGCAAACACATCCATCGTGGCGGCACTTTTCCTCGCTCTTCCCTAACGTTTCCTCTTCTGTCTCCTGTCAGCGACGGCGGCCGTGGGCCACGACTGCAAAACGAGGCTTCCCAGGCACCTGGTGCCCGGGTGGGGCTGGGCGGGGCCTGGGCCCGGACTCCTCCGGGAGCAGAGAGAAAAGCGTCGGGAACAGGTGCGCGCTTGGCCCAGAAGCCAGACGCTGCCTCTTCTCTGTTCAGAAGGACGTGCTTTCACGCCTCTGTTATCCGGCAGCGTTGGTGTGTCGGCTGTCACTCAGACTCAGTGGGCGTGAACAGCACAAGGAGACGCTGGGCCCTCGTCGTGCGCAGACGCCAGCTCCTTGCCCGCGGAGGCCGGGGCCACGCAGGTGGCCATGTCCCTGTGACCTGTGGGTCCGGAAGGTCTGCTCTTGCCAGAGCTCTGGCCAGTGAAGGCGCAGGCTGGGAGTCATGTCTCTATTGCGGCATCACGGCAAGCAGACGAGGAAATAAAATAAAGGACTTTAAGTGTGAACAAGATATTTTCTCGTTTTGCGCAAGAGCAGCCGTCCTGGACGCCAGAGGCAGCCTGTGCCCTGGGCAGGACCCCGCGTGCCCAGGGACGGGTGTGGTGTGATAAATGCGGGGTGCAGGAGCGAGGGGGCCTCACGGGGAGCCCAGAAGGTCCCTGGAGGGGGACGTGGGTGCAGCAGGGCGGGCCGTGCTCAGCAGCGGGGTGGGGAGGTCTGCGGGTGCGGGCAGGCTGGGCAGCGCAGTGTGGGCGCCAGAGCTGAGAAGGAAGAGCCGCGGGTCTGGGGGCCACAGGAGGACCGGGCTGGCGGGGAAGGAGCCCCCTGGGCAGGAGGACCGTCCTGACGTCCTCACGCAAGTCGGCCGAGGCTGAGCAAGGGAGCGAGGAGGGTGGAGCGGCGCGGAGGGCGGGAGCTGAGATTCGGTGGGAGCAGTGTTCACTGGACGGCGCGAATCTGAGTGTCACCGTGCGCTGACGTTTCTCTGCTTAAAAGTGAGGACAAGTCCAGTTCCCTCGAATTTCCTCCTGCCCCCACCCTCCTCTCTCCCCTCTGAAATGGTCGCTGCTGGGGGCGGGGAGGGAGGGTCCTACCATCCCACACTTTTGGGAAGGACGGCGCGGTGCACCCCGAGCAGAGCTGGCCGCTCCCTCCCTGCGCCCAGTTGCGTCCACTGCTCCAGAGAACCGTAATTACTGGTGGAGCGTGTGATGTGTGGTCACCCCGGTCACCACCACGTTTGCCCCTCATCTGTGAGGGAGCCCCCCCAGCCCAGCACGCGTGTGGGCACCTGGGGCGTAGCACGAGCTCCCTGCACGAGAGCTGGTCTGAGCCCCCGTCACTGCCTGGGGGCCAGAGCTCCGGGGTCACAGCCCAGGGTCACAGCTCTGGGGTCAAAGTCTGGGACCACATCTCTGGGAGGTCACAGCCTGGGGTCACAGTCCCAGGGTCACAGCCCAGGGTCACAGCTCTGGGGTCAAAGCTTGGGGTCACATCTCTGGGGGGGTCACAGCCTGGGGTCACAGCCCAGGGTCACAGCTCTGGGGTCAAAGTCTGGGACCACATCTCTGGGAGGTCACAGCCTGGGGTCACAGTCCCAGGGTCACAGCCCAGGGTCACAGTTCTGAGGTCAAAGTCTGGGACCACATCTCAGGGGGGTCACAGCCTGGGGTCACAGCCTCTGGCAGAAGCCCTGAGGGAGGCCTCTCTCACCTGTCTCTCCCCCTTCCTCATTGAATCTCCGGAAGCCTCGACAATTTGCTTTTTAACGAACTCCTGGGACTCCAGGCATCTGAGATTTCGAGAATCTCTGCCTAAAACGTTCGGAGCTGGTTCTGAATGCTGGTCTGTAACCTGGTGCCTCACGGCAGCGAGGCAGAGAGGCCCCAGAGAGACGGACGGGAGGGAGTGACCCACACGGGCAGGCGTGTGCACAGAGGGCCATCACGTCACTAGTCAATCTCGGGTGGATTTGAGGTGTGAGACTGCAGGGTATTTGGCAATAGCCTCTGGAGTTGGTCAGATTTACAGAGATCACTGTACCATTATTTCAACAAGTTACAAAGAGACAAACGAAGTCTCTGTCACCCACAGACGTTAAAGGCCCCTCAAAGACATGGGGCGCACCTGCTCTTCTGCTCCGAGCCCAGAAAGGAAGGGGGCAGAATTTAGCCAGCACTGTTCTCTCTCTTAGCCCAAAATGCGTTTTTCTTTGGAAAACACAGACACTCGCAGGGAGGCTGCTGCAGGGGTTGCTCTTGGGGAACGGAAATCCAGAATGTCGTCCTGACCCCGGTCTGAGTCTCGCCATGGGGCCGGGCTTGCAGGGGCCAGGGAGGGGTCACAGGGTTGCCCACCTGGAGCCCTGGCCCACGAGGAGTGTTTCTGCCGCCCCTGCCTCCTGCAGCCCCAGAGATGACTGTGTCTGAGAGCCACCCGGCACCTCTGGGCACGGCCCGAGCGTCTGCTTCCGGGTTTCCGACACCGAAGCTCAGCCTCTGGGTGGGTCCAGCCTCACCGAACCCCCGCAACCATCTTAATTCCCAACTGTGTCCTTGCTGCGGAAACCTGGGCTGCATCTCTGCTTCCTGAGGGATTCCGGTGTTCGATGCCCATGGCGAACTTACCGTATTTATCTTACACAAAGTTCTTGAGACGAGCAAGAGGAGAGATTTCGTGGTTTCTGTTCCGCGGATTTAAAGAGCAGACAGAGCTCACGTTTCCCAGTGCCGCAGGTCCCGGTCCGAACGTCCTTAGCTGGCCCCGCTGAGTCTGCACGGCCGGCAGTGTCCTGACGACGCTCGGAGAACGCGTGAGTGTGAAACAGTCTGCACAGTGCGACCTGAAACAAACGTCAGACGGTAAGAAACACTTGTCTCGATTTTCCGTCTTAGCTCGAAGGAGAAACGATCACCTGCGCTGAGGTCCCGCGAGGGCGTCCGCGAGGAAGTGCGCTCTGCTCCCTCCACTCCAGGCATCTGCGGTGGGGCAGCGACGGCTGAAATGCCAGCCCGGTCAAAAAGGCCTCGAGTTGGCAGACTTTTCTTTCCTTGATTCAGTAAATACTTCCAGTTGTTTATTCAAGAAGTCCTTTGATTGAGACATTACACGACACATCACAGTGACGTTATAAGGGGATTTATTTTACTCTCTGGAATGCTCTTAGACAGAACATATTTCATTCAACCAGGTGAGAACAAGAATCTGTGCACTCTTTTATGCATGTTTAGGATAAACAATGCACACACGTGAGCAGACCACCCACCTGCCGTGTCTGGCAGCGATGGCCGCGTGCGCAGGCTGCCTCTGGGCTGGGGACCTGGCGCGGCTCCTGGGCAGGGGAGAGAACGAGGCGCTTTGCCCCCTCTCCAAGCCCCGGCTCCTGCGCCGGTTTCCCAGGGCTGCTGGGACGTGTGTGAACTGGCTGGTTTAAAACAACAGACGCTTGTCCTCTCCCGGCTCTGGAGGCCGGAAGTCTACAATCAAGGTGTGGCAGAGCCGGGGGGCCTTGGAAGCCCACGGGGAGGGTTCCTCCTGCCCCCTGCAGCGGCTGGCAGCCAAGGGCAGTGTCACTCCATCCCCTGCCTCTGTCCGCACACCGTGATACCGTGGTCTCCACTGCGTCTCCCTTTCTGTGTCTCTTCCCTGCTTCTAAGGACGCCGCTGTTGACTGGGTCAGGGCCACCGGAACCAAGCGGGTTCCTCTCACCCTGACGCCGCTGCGAAGGCCCTGCTGGCGTTTCCACTTGGGTTCGCACTCGCAGCCCACAGGCGGGGCTGGGGTGGGAGTCCAGTGTCTTTTGGGAGATGCGACTCACGCACCACGTGTCCCCTGGGCTACCACTGAGCTCGATTGTTCCTGCCGGCCCCCCAACCGGCCGGGGCAGGAGATGATAAAAGACAAGGAACAGGCTTCCTCGAACGCGGGCACCGCTCGGCCCTCTGAAGGGGCGGCCCTGGCAGCACAGCGCAGGATAGACAAGGAACCGATGCCGGAGCTGCAAGTGCCCTTCGGCGGAGTCATGAAGACCTGGGCCCCGTGGGCGCCGTCGGCACGCCCTTCACGTCCGTCTCAGACGCTGGCCGCGGATGCACCCCCAGCCCTCGGAGCGGGCGGTAAATTTGGCGGGAACCACCAGTTCCGGAAACTGTGCGAGCCCAGGGCCCTCCCTGGCGTCAGCGGCTTTGCAGCCGCTCTTCTTGCCCCTCCCGCAGGGTCCCCACACCCCCTCCCAGTGCCCGGGCCACTCAGGCCAAGCGCAAAGCCCACCCTCTGCCGCCTGCACCCCGACAGCAGGGCTCATCAAACCGCCGGGCGCCAGGGAACTGTCTTAAGGCTTGAGCGGTTTCGGGAGGCCAGTTCGTCCGGAGCTGGCCATTCCTGCCTTTCCCAGGCACCCTTTGCCGTGCACGCCACACCCTCCCCGGCCTCGTGCTCCACCAAAGCGGGGACTCCGCCGTCTGCTGAGAATGCAAAGATCTTGTACCATGTTGCACACGGAAATGCAAAGACCCGCGTGTGGGAAGATAACCCAGTTAGTGGATATGTTCTCCGGGGGAACACACAGCGTCTGCCTAGTCTAAGCTCGCAGACCCCCTGAGAGGAACAGGGAATCGCCGCTTGTAGGCGAGAACACGGAGTGGGTGTGGAGACGGTGAGGAGGGAGAACTTCAAGTAGGTAAAAAGCTCGGTGAAAAACTGTTTAAATATTTGCAGTTCTGAAGCATTCCTGATGAACTGTTTGTTTATTATTTCAATAAAACCGTATTGGTCTAAACCACAAATATTTTCCAGTTCAACCTACATTCCGTAGCAGACCAAAGGCACAATTGATGTGCTAGAATGAAGATGAGTAAGTTTTTGAAACAAATAAAAAAAATCAAATTGATTTTTCCATCTTTTGGACTTGGATGAGTAGGAATAAAACAATCAATGAGTCCTGTGAGTGGATTCTTCGAAAACTCTGTCTTTGCAACGAGTGGGCAATTTCAAGTTTTGACGAGTTACAAAGACCAAAGTCGGCCCCTCCGAGATCAGGGACACAAACTTCGGACTGAGCAAGTCCCGGGGCCCTCAGGGCCCTCTGGAAGCCTCAGACTCGGCCGAGCACTGGACGCTGCCTGAGCTGAAGGGTTCTCACGGTCCGGGCTTGCACTCGGCGTTTGCCGACTGTTCCGTGGTTAAACCACCCTTCCGTAAATCATTCTAGATTTTTCTTTCACGTTGTCTCCCAGATTCTCAGTGCCTTACTAGTGTTTCCAGGGATTTAAGAGGTAACAGCACAACCGTGCAAAGTACAGGTGCAGCCCCAGGGCTGCTGGGCCCAGCAGGAGGGCACAGCCCGGGGCGGGGCCCCCACTCCCTGCCGAGGAAGGAGGAATGCGCTGGTGGGACTCGTCACCCTGGAGAAAGACTGCGATTTTGTCACACTCTGAACAGAGAGGGAGAAGTCAAGATAAAGCCAACAACGTTCTGATCCAAGACTAGTCAAAGTCTTCTTTAGCAACAAATGTAGGTCTTCATAGTACGTTTTAAAGAATCAGCAGTCCTGGCAGAAATCGGTGAATGTGGTCAATGTTTTCATTCTCTGATCGGAATTTCAGTAGTTGCGTGGCACCTTCATAAATGGACAAAATGATTCTTCCAGGAACGTTATAATCATCTTTTTAGCTATAAATATTTTTGTAGAAACCACGACCATGATTCACAGGATTTTCTCTAGAGAGTTCTAAGTTCTGAAGATTTTTTAATATTCCAGGACTGTAGGAAGAGTAGGTTTGGGGTTTTTAAATTTCTGACTCACATTATAAAAGTGTGTATATTTAGTCTGCTTTTTTCCTCACATGATACAATGAAAATAATAATTATAATGCTTATATTTTGATAACTGGAAAAATCATCAGGGTATAAGAGATGGTAGATACTAGTAATAATGGTTCCTAAAGTTTGAGATTTCACAGACTCATAATTTTCTAATTTGAAGACCAACATATAGTTGTCAATTTTATGCATTTGTTGACTTGCAAGCATTAGAAAGGAATTTACCCCAATCTTTCAGTAGGGAAAAAAAAGCCAGAAAGGAGCCAAGCTATGTTCTGCGTGGACGAGAACCTTCTACGTTGAGTAGACTCAGCATTTCTTAGCGTCAGTTTGCTACCTTACGGCCGTGCACTTGCGCAGGTCCTGGTCTGAGTTTGGGGTGTGATTGTGGGTTCTGGGCCTGCCGTTTGCTAACTAATAGGAGCTGGGGCTCGTCGCTGGGCGTCGCCAATTTCTTTGTGGCTGCGAAATTAACTGAAGAAACGTATGTGAGCGTCGCCAGCGCAGAGCGGGGCTTCGGAGAATGCGGTTTCCTTTCCTTTCACGCCTGCTTATCTGGAGGGCACGTGGCCCACGTGGCGATGGCCCGTGTGGTCAATGTCTCAGTGTCCAGTATTATTACTTCATAATGTTTTCTGTTCCCTCAACAAACTCTGTGAGGTCAATATGTTTTTCTGAACCATAAAATGCTCCTCCTTATGTTAGGAAATAAAATAAGAATTTTTGAATTATTTGCCTATTTAATTTTTCTCTTCTATTATAAAATATAATCATTTAAAACTTTTGAAGCAATACTCTTGCTGTTATTGTTTTGTTATGAAGAATGTTTATGAAATTTGTTGAAAAGAGCTTTGCACTTTGCACATTCTGATAAGAATGGCCATTTTCTCATCTCTCCACAGTCCTGAGGCCCCTCACACTGTTCTCTGCTTGCTATTCAGTGCCGAACCAAATTACCTGCTTTTTCTGATTTCCAAGTGTCTCCTTCATGAAGAAGTGGACACTCCTCTCTTACCTGGAATTTGAATTCAAATTGCAGAGGTGCTTTTTAAGTGACTACAACAGCTGTTCAGACAGCTTTTACTTAAATGTAATGATATTTGACTCAGATTTACATCAGCCTTGAAAAGACTCACAGAATGTTAAACAGTACAATAATGCAATAGATTATTTAATTATAAATCTAATAAATAAGTAGTCCATTGGAAAGGAGGGGTAGTGTACGCCTTCTGGTATCAGAAAAAAACACATTACCTCACTTAGGTAGTATAGTGCCTGCAAGCTTTCTACTTAATTATGCAAATACTTTAATCTTCTGAGAATAGAGACATTTTAAATTTATCTGCAAAAAATAAAATAAAAACCCAATATATTCTTTTGGAAACATTTTTATAGTGCAAATATTTTGTTTCCTCACCCAAAGAACATGGATGATCCAGCAAATATAATCTTCGATTTTAAAAAGGATTCAGAAAGCCTATGCTACCTGCTCATTCTCCCAGAGAAGGGCCCTCTGTCTAACACACAAAGCTTCATATAAAATCGAAATCAGCAAAGGAACTTCCGTGTGAGCCTCTGGGCGTGATCCACGAAGTAAAACACACCAAGCCGTGGTCTCTCAGGAAGACAGCAATTATTCTAAGCAGTTATTCTAAAATTTGTTCTATTTCATGTTCTCAGTGTCGGGGAGAGGGCGGGAGACAGCGATTTCTGCAGCTGTGAATTTCTGTGAATTCACAACGCATCGTGAAGGCCATCACGCAAACTGAGGGTTTGGCTTTGTGAAGCAGAAAACAGACAAGAAGATTGAAAACTAATTATGAGTAAACCTGTCGATGGTGTCTACTTTGGTTTTAAATTATTTTCACAGAAATGACCGAGTCAGTTGAAGCATTTAATTTGTGTCCTCCGCCCACAGCCCTGCTGGACACACTTAGCAAACAAACTCTGCTAAGTTCAACACACACTTGGGAGACGTGTAGAACCGCTTACAGGCGTGTGTGGGGAAAATTAAGTCTGAATTGCTGGCTGCTCCGTCTCTCTGCATGTGGTTTGCAGCCCCCACCCTGCCCTCAGAGGCACCCTGGGCGCAAACCTCGCCTCCTCAAGCAGGAAGCTGTTAGCACCGTCAGTTTTTGCATCGCTTCACGTTATCTTTCAGAAAGGATTTTTTAAAAGATCTCATTTGATCTTCGTTGGCGAAAACTCCTAAACAGAGCTTTCCATCTCTCCTTCTACTCCGTCCAGACCAGCACAGGGCCAGGACACCTGCCGCCGTCCGGAACAGCGGTCCCGGAGACAGGCGCGTGAGCGTGATTTCCCTTCCTTCTTTTCCACTCTTCCTCCCTCCTGGCCTGGTCGGCGCAGCTCCAGCCCCAGGGCTCCCAGCAGCAGAGGGACGTGGGGCCCGAAGCCCTCGGAGCGCACTCCTGATGGGTCCCTGTGACCGGTGCCCCAGAGTGTCTGTTGTGTGCTGGGGATTGACTCAGGGCAGCCTGTCCTGACAGCCTGGCGCGTGTCTGTGCGTGTTTGCTGAAAATCTTTCTGCATAAACCGATTTTTTAGGTTGGGCACAGGGACTTCCCACCGCGACTGTGTCCACCGGTCCGGCTCGACGTGAGTAAGAGGCGGGTCGGAGCCCGACTGCCCGGCTGTCTGCCGGGGTCACTGCGGTGTGTGGCGGGGCGGAGCGTCACTTACTGAGAACACGTATGTTGCATCTCCAGAAAGAAGAAAATCATAGCAGCTCGATTCCAGCGTGCACCTTTGATTTTGTTTAAAAGTAAAAATAAGAATCTGCACTCACTTTTCACTTGGCTATTTTGGTTTTAAAGGACGAGCTACAAGCTACGTGGGTCTTTTTATACTGATGTGTCATTTATCAAATATTTTGTACCATGCACAAAAAATTGGAAGAGGCAAGAAAAATAAAGTTTTTCACTAGGTCCAACAGTGTTCTCATTAAAATCTAAAAAAAAAATCTGTTTGTGACTGTTTCCTTTTACACAAGACATTTAAATCAACAAATCAAGTGGAGGAAAGGGCATTTTGCTTCTCAAAAGGAGGTGCAAAACATGAAGAAAAATAAAAATTAGTGGGTAAATCATCTAAATATTTGGAACCTCAAACAAATATTTGGTTTGCTTCTGAGGCAAATAAGCGACGTGGCCGCTGCTTTTTTAATCCCCCGGCTCACAGCTGCGGTGACAACCAGGGAGGAGAACACTGCAGGTGGCTGAGTAAACACACCAGGGACCCGGAGAAATGTCCGCTGTGCCTCTGAGAGCCGGCGACCTGCAAGCTTATTTAATAATTATCGTGACATCGACTTTTTAATTGTCCATTTTATTCGATAATAATGACAGTTCTCGATTGAGATTCCCCCATTAACACCCTGGTGTGAAATCAAGATGACATGTAACCAACCCGGACTGTTTGTACATGATGCTTGGGTTTGGACGGTCCGCTCAAGCCAGTCCCTGCTGTTAGCAGTTACCTGACACAGAGAACTTTGTGTCTCCGTGGGTCACAAACAGTGACCTAGAAGGCTGGTCGGATCTGTGCCTGAAGTCTGCACATCTCCGGGTGTGCAGGAAGGCGCCGGCTATGATTACCAGGAATGAAATCGCCACTTCTCTGTACGGAAGGCGTTTAAGTAGCACATATTCTCTCTGTCTTTTTGAAACTCTAGTTTCCAAATTCCTAAAAGTTAGAAAAAAAAAGAAAGCACCGTAAAGATGAAATTTGACTAGAACTTTAAAGACAGAGGAGAGGGGAGCCTTCAATTGTTGGCATGTTGGTGAAACGGAGTTTAATTCTATCTCCATTTACAGCAGATTGCATTTCAGATCTTGGCTCAGATGTTGAGCCACAGAGCTAACATCTGCTCCTCTGGTACCTTCGCCACCTCAGATCAGGTTAGAAAGGTGTGGTTAGACTTCTAAAATATCGAAACCCAGAAGAAAAGAAGCAAATTATAACCAAGGTTCACTATCGCTTGAAGAAGAAAGAACAAGTTCATTTATCATCTGCAAAATACACATTGAGAAGATAAAGAAAACCATCTTTATTATCAAAATGTAGTTATCACGTGTCCTAATTCCATTTACCTGAAAAGTATTTGTTTGTAGCTATGGAGAGGGTGAGAGAATTTGATTATTTTATAACCACTTTTGCTATTTTTTTAAACAATATTTTAATGATAAAAATAGTAAATTTGGACACTTAAGAATATTTGTGCTTTTGATATTTTCCTTTTTAATTATTACTAAGGAGAACATCTGAAAAAGGACTTAATGACTGTGCCTTAGATGAGCAGGAGAGACTAAGAATTTCACGTTTCTCATTTTGGGGAAGGCAGGAGCAACCAGACGCTCAGGCCTGGTGTGGCTTGATCTCACTCTGCCTTGGAGGAGAGAGAATGTCACGGTCTTGGCTCAATGTTTTTCATCATGATGCTGGAAATACACCCAGCATTTGACAATGTTTGTGCATCAGTTACATTATTTTTGGAAACTGTATGTTTATGCCAGTTAGTTAATAAAAATAGCTCACTTTATTGATTTTTCTCTTTTTCCACAGCCCAGAACCAATGTATGCACAAGCACCTGCCTTCGTAGTTCCTCCTGCAAAGTCAGAGAATATGAAACAAGAAATAAATGACGCTTTTCATTCATTTTCTAACACTATGTAAATACGTTTCAATAATTTCAGTCACGTTTTTCATTTGTACAAAGTTTTAAAATTCTGGAAGTCATCCGATCCTTATAATCATTGCCCATACTGAGTAAATCTAAACTAATTTTTATATGTTAGTGTCTTAAACTTTAAAACTCTATGAATATTATGGGAAGACTAGTCTGATATTTTGACAGACACTGATTATGATTTTGGTAATAGTTCACTGTGAAACAAGTCAGGAGATTGATATCTTTATAGATAACGACTCATGCGAATCTATGTTTTCAGTTCTCACCCTCAGCATGGATCTGCCACCCCTGCACAGCTGTTGCACTGGGATATGAAGCGAGAAAACTACAGCGAAAATCAAGGAGAACGTACAGAATGCAAAACGATGCTGTTATTTATGAATTTGGAACCAATAATAAGGTGTTAACAATCCTTTGTTTTGATACTGCTCTTTAAGCTGTAATTGCTTTGTGTTTTAAATCTCACTGGAAATATTCCTTCTAAATTGAAGAAAGTCCAAAAGAGAAGCAGATCAGGCCACTAAGAGGTCAGGAGAATCAGGGCATCAGGGCTTGGGGGTGGAGGTGATGTTTCAGGGAGAGCACAGGTGTGTGAGCATCTCAGGGCGGGGGGATGGAGGTGATGGCCCAGAGTGAGCACAGGTGTGTGGGCATCAGGCACGGGGATGGAGGTTATGGTCCAAAGAGGTACAGGTGTGTCTGACTCTCTGGGCTAGTTGGATGGAGGTGATGGCCCAGAGAGAGCCCAGGTGTGTGAGCAGCTCAGTGCTAGGAGATGGATATGCTGGTGCAGAGTGAGCACAGGTGTGTGGGGTTCTCAGGGCTGGGCTGGGCTCTGAGACTGGCGGCCTCACCAGATTCTCTGCGAGAAGCCGAGGTGCTGAGAGGAGAAGGTGCAGGTGTCCCAGGCAGGGCTCAGCGAGGGTGGCTGATGCAGTTGGTGTCCCACTTGTCCTGCTCACCTGCTCCTCCTTCTGGGCTTCTTACTCATGTTTACCTGTGAGCTCTCAGGGTGGTTACACAGGCTCAGTGCTGAAATCGTTTATGACTGTTGTCTCTCCTTGGTACCCACCCACGCCGCGGTGATGTGTCTTTTCCTCCCCTCGGCATTCGTGTTTCATCCATCGAGGTCCATCCTGGGTCCACGGCACATTCATCAGGGACTTGTCAGCGTCTGGGTCACGCAGAGAAGGCGCTGAGCGCTAACGGGGATGGTCCCGCCTCAGCTGCCCTGTTGCTATTCAGGCAAAAAGGGTTCCATGTAAAATGATTTGTAAAAATCTGGCACTTGATTTAGTGTTTATGAAGTTACAGGTGTAAATGGTTCCAGGTTAGTGTATGTTACTTCACGTAGCTTGTAACCACCACTTCACACAATTTCATAAATAAAATATCTCAGTTTTATTGCACTTATGAATTTATTTTTCAGATGCTGCGCTTATTTTTTTAGATGTCTTCTCTTTCATCAAAGGTTCAGTATCTGCTCTTTTCTTTTCTTTTTTACAGAGGTAGCAGGACAACAATGAAAACCCTGCGTATCTATAGTTAGTGTTAAGCTCAGCTAAGATTTGGTCTCAGAATCCGCAGGCCTTTTGGACTTGAGCATTTGTGTTCCTCGTGGGACGGTGTCGTGGCCATCGAAGCAGCCTGCGTTCCTGTCCCGGTTTCACGGCACCGCTCGGTCTTTCCAGTTTCCATCCCCGGCCGAGGCCACTTGCTGGCTGCAGGCTGCCTGCAAGCTCAGCTGCTACTGATTTCAGTCCCCATAAAAGATGAGGAGGTGCCATTAGCACCCGCGGGGGCCCGCGCCTGCGGGGAACGCTCTTGTGGCCGTTCTGCAAAGCAGCGAGAGCTTTTCCACGCTGGACCGCGGCCACCTTCTCACCGAGCCACTGTCTCCAGCAGCGGTGATGCCAGATGTGCCAGGCACCAGCCCAGAACCCCTGTGGCCAGGCCAGGCCCCTGCAGAGAATGTCTTCGTAGCCGTTCCCTCGGCAAACACGCTCAGGCAGCCATCGTGCAGTCTTGAGCCACGAACAGCTCAAAGGGCAGTTCACAAACAGCACGTCCTCAAAGAGCTCACGGTCTAGCCCGTGTGTGCGTGATACTCAACGCATAGATCTGGAAACAGTATTCCAGCACTGGGACCAGCAAGAGAACAGCTGGAAAGCGGGAAAGCAAGGTTCTTGTCTGCAGATCCGCGCGGGGCGGAGGGTAAGCTAGGGGCAGACGCCCGCCGTGGGTGAGGTCAGGGAAGCCGCGGCCGTCCACGTGCGGAGTCGAGTCGGGGCTGATTTAGACTGGGCGGGAGCAATCTGAATTTTCAAAATGAGAGAGTGATTACAGTGATACATTTGGGGGGTGTTTTCACTGGAAACTCTGCATCAAATAAATCTTGCCCAATGCAAAAATATGGCTACAATGATAAACAAATGATAACGTCTCCTAGAACTGGAACACCACGGATTCTCAGACATCGTGACTGCGTGAGGCACCTTCATTATACATCAGTCACTAACGTAAGATAAAGTGACAACGTGTTACTTCATCAAACAATGATAGCCTCAGTTAAATCAATTTACTAGGCAAAAAGCATATTCAATTAATTATAACTTCTCCTTGTCTTTTTTTTTAGTGAAAGTCTCTCTGTTAATGGCTGGACTTTTGAAAGCTACCCAGGCGTCAAAGTCTTAGAAACTTCCCTGTGTCAGGGAGGATACGTGTGATGCCCGTGGTAGCGGCTGTTCCCCCGGCTGCTCCTCCCCGAGACTAACCAACCTCGGTTACCCACGACGGCACCTGGCAGCGTGACGGCGTCTCCGTCTCTTTGCCGGGAAGGTTCACAACGTAGTCTGGGGCCTCACCGTCCCTCCTCTTGTCTTCCAGGAAAATCCAAGTCGGCCGTGGAAAAGAGCAAGAATCACAGGAGAGCAGACAGTGGGACGGGGAGGCGCCGTCATCGCTGCCTTTCCCCACAGCGTGACCTTCTGCGCCAACGGCGTGGACACAGCCTGAGCACGTCTTAGACACCAGCTGAAGGAGACAGAGTCTCCTCTGCTCTTCCCTCCCCACTGCGTCGTCGAGTCACCCGTTTGGGTGTGTGTGACAGGACTGACGCTCGGGGGCCTCGGGAGCGATGCTGAGACTGGAGCTTCCCAGCACGCGGGAAGAGAGGAAAAGCCGCGTCGGGGAGGCCGTGGGTGCGGCCGAGTGAGGCAGGAGTCGGAGGGGAGCGAGTGCGCAGGAGTCCTGTGCGCACGTCTGCGGGAGGGCGGCCCAGGCCCGGTTCCAGCAGGGACTGTGTCAGAGAAGGCCACGGCTCGGGCTGAGGATTGCACCCACGTGCTGTGGAATAAAGGTCAGCACCTGGACACGTGAGGACCGAAACTGGTGCCCAGGTCCGGGCGGTTGCAGGGAGACGGCAGTGGAGTTTCCGTGCCTGGGCTGAGGCTTCGGGGACGTGGCGTTGGGTGGGAATAGGTGACAAGGACTGCTGCACGGTGTGGGCTCAGACGGACAGCAAACCGTCACCAGGAGCAAACTGTCCCCCCTCTTAGCAGGTGGGACGGCCACTGTCTTTCTGTTTGGTAAGAGAGACTCAGGAGCGTCCAGGCTCAGACATCGGATGACAGACGTCGTAAGCTCCATTTACTGGTGGAAAAGGCTGGTACAATTATTCACGCAGGACAATTCGCAAACCTCGAATCTACGGGGTGCGCTTACGTTTCAGGAGCCAAACCACGGGTAGTGTTTTCTCTCACTCCTCTGTGGTCAGCTGCACACAATGGACGTTTTGACTCTAATAACATGTCGTTCTGCCCGCCGTGTCTCAACGTGGCAGTTATGTCCAGATTTCCAAAACTAAAGCCATGAATCACCACAGAATAATGTTTTTTTGTTACAAAATGTTTCCCAAATTGTTATGGAAAACCTTCCTTTCCTCGGAGGCCATGCGTCGATTTGCCCAGTGGTTTCCATGGCATTTTCCCCTTGAGATCAGGGCAGGTGTTGTTTCTCCATTTCGACAGAAACGCCCTGTCAAGGTTAGATGTTTTCTCCAGCTTTCATTTTAATTGAGATAAAATTTAGGTCCATTAAAGTGCAAAGACTGTGTAGCCTTCGTAAAAAACACACTTGTAGCCACCATCCCAGTAAAGACGTAGAATCAGTTGATCCCCCAGAAATCCCTGGAGCCTGAAGTCAAGTCTCTGACCTCCAGAGCCAGCCACTGTCCTAGCCTCGGCCACCTCAGATGAATGTGTCCTGCTCTTGAACTTCACATAAACGGAAGCACCGGCACAAACTCTGTGTCTGTCCTTCCACTCAACACAGCATTTCAGAGATTCATACAAGTCGTTGCATGCGTCATTTCTTCTCGTTGCGGGGTGTGTTCCCTTGCGTGAACACGCTGCAACTTGCTCGTCCACACTGCCGATGTCTGAGTGGTTTCTAGCCTTTGGCTATTATTCATGACATGTTGTGTAAGTTATTTTATGGATGGGTTATTAAGTATTAGTTATAATACTTAATATAAGTTATTAATATAATATACTTAATATAAATATAAATTATACTTAATATAAGTTATTTTACTAATATATATTAATATAATATACTTAATGTAAGTTGTACTTAATACAAGTTATTTTACTCACTTCACTTGGGTAAAAACATAAGAGTGAAATTTCTGCCTTTTTTCCAAAGCAGTTCAACTTCGTCCCACGCCCACCAGCAGTTTCCCAGAAGGCCAGTGGCTCCGCAACCTTGCGAAAACTTGGTGTTGCCGGTCTTTTAACTCTAGTCATTCTGAGTTGATGAGTTGGCATCTCCCTGTGGTTTTAATTGGCATTTGTCATAGGTTAATGATGATGAACACTTTCCGAGTGTTTATTGGCAATTTTTCGATTTTTCCTTTAGACATGTCCAAGGCTTCTGCCCATTTTTAATAGGGTCGTTTGTCTTTTTATCATTTATTTGTGAAAGCTTATTACACGTTCTGAAGAGGAGATCTTTGTCGGGTATGTTCTGTCAGTTTTTTCCTTAGTCCGTGGCTTGCCTTTTCATTCTTACCTATACCATTTAAGGGACAGAAGTTTTTCATTCAGTGAAGTTTGATCTCTCAACTTTTCCTTTTACAAGTAGTGGTTTTGTGTCCGCTCTAAGAAATCCTTGCCAGTCCCAAAGGTGAAAAGACATTTCTCTTTTTCTTCTCCTGCAAACTTTATAGTTTTAGCTTTTATGATTCATCATCAATTCATGTTTCTAGGGTTGCTAGGTACGGGTTGAGGTTAATTTTTTCCATCTGTTTATCCAGATATGAAAATGTAATTTGTTGAAAAGGTCTTCTTTTCTGCTTTGAACTACTCTAGTGGTAATTATCTCAAACACAGTAGCTTTATGGTTAGTCATTAAATCACACAGTGTCACTCTTCCAACTTTGTTTTCTTTTCGAAGTCTGTTTTACCTATTTTATGTCATTTGGATTTCTATGTAAATTTCAGAATCAACTCGTCAATTTCTATAGCAAGCCTGTTATGATTTGACTGAGATTGTGTTGATCAATTTGTGCATGCATGAGATCTTCACAATATTGAGTCTTAAAAATCTATGAACATGGTATGTTAATCCATTTCCATTTATTTAATTATTTTAAAATTTCTCTTAGGAAAATTTTAAAATTCTAAATGTAAAGTGTTTGGATATAGTGTATTAGAACTTATATCTAAGTATTTATTTTATGTTTTTATAATATTAAAAATGGAATTAAATTTATTTTGTTTCAATAATTTCACTGTTAATATGTAAAAATATAATTGTATCTTGCCAACCCTACAAGTTATTTTATTCTAGTAGTTAATTTGTGGATTTCTTAATATTTTCTAAATAAACAGTCTTAGCTTCAAATAATCAAAAATTTTTCTTATTTTTTCCTAATCTTTATGCTTTTATTTTTTTCATTGTCTATTTCAATAGGAAGGATTTTCCCAATAATTTTGAATAAAACTGATAAGACAGGACACACTTGTCTTATTGATACTACAAGGAAATCACCCAATATTTCATCAAAACATGTGATGTCAGATATAGTGTATCTATTAAAAAGGATCTATAACAATAGCTGTGGGTTTTCTGTTGATTCTACATATCAGGTTGAGGTTTTTATCTTGTATTTCAAGTTTTTATTTACTGAGAATTTTTTAAAATCATGTACGCATGTTGAAATTTGTTAAGTGCTTTTTTGGCATAGAAACATATGGTTTTTACTCCTTTAATCAGTTACTATGGTGCATTACATTGATTAAATAATAAATGTTAAATAAACTTTGCATGCACGGAATGAACTCTACTTGGTCATGATATATTTTTATTTTAGATACTACTGGACTTAACTGCTTGATAGTTAATATTTTTGACATTTATATTCCTGAGTAGAATTGATCTGTAGTTTTAATTTTTGTAATATCTTTGTCTAATTTCGATATCAGAGTAATGGTAACCTAATAAAACAAGTGTGGAACTGTTCTCTTGCAGTTTCATCTGGAATAGCTATAAAAAATTTGGACAGACAAAATATAAAAAAATGGTTTTCAGGACACTGAACTACAGACGACAGAAGACAGGGATCTAGGGGCATGAGAAGTGAATGAGATGAGATCTCCAGTTGCTTCTGCTGCCTGCTTAGAGAGAGCTTCCAAGCTGTGGTACAGGGAGGAAAAACCAGGCAGAACCTGGAAGATCTCTGGGTTGAGATGACACAGTTGACGTTTGGTAAGACCGAGGCAACTAAAGTTCACAGGACACATACTGGAGAGGCAGACACTGTACTTAGAAAGACCTGAGAGTGCTGCAAAGGTCTCCCTGAAGTGTTCTGCAAAGTACTAATTAATGCATATGAACGAGATTGGGGAATGAACCACCCAAAAGGATGGTTGGAGGGAAGAGCACCTACCACTCACTCATAACTAGATACTGTGCTTAGCTCCACCAGCCACACTGGAAAACCTCACAATTCATGGGTTTCTGGTTAGAGTAGTCAGGGAAGTCTTGCATGAATAGCAGGAAACAATTATTCCTGGAATAAAAATTGCTCAAGTATCACTTAATGAATCATGGAAGCAATATCCGAAGGATAAAACCGTGTGTACATAAATTAACCACAATTCAGAACAAAGTTCGAGAATAGTTACAAGAATTCAGAAACATCAAGCTGTCAGTAAGGTGAAGTGTACAGTTTCTGGCATCCGATCAATGATTACCAAGCCTAAAAGAGGCAGAAAAACTTGACCACAAGAACTGACAGAATTTGTCAATTAAACCTGACTCAGAATGGAAAGAGGTGATAGAATTGGCAGAAAATAATATTTAAAAATGTCATTCAAGTATTCAAGAATTTAATAAGAGATGTGAAAGATATTAAAAAGACAAAAGTCAAATTGTACAAGTTAATAAGCACAATGTTTGAGGTGATGTATAAATTAGATTACATTAATGGAAGATTAGACATTGAAATAAAAAAATTACAAGTATTGAACTTAAAGCGTTAGTGGAAACTACCCAAGAGAAACGACAGAAAGAGAAAAAAATTAAAATTAAAATGGAAATAGTATAAGTGAGCTGCGGGATGATTTCCAGTGTACAACTGGATATAATCGGAATCACCAACGGAAAGGATTGCGGGGGGTGGAGCAGAAAAAATATTCAAGTAAATAGCTATAGTAGCAATATCAAGTAATTTTGGTTCTAAAAATTTCCAAATTTGATGAAAAATATACACTTACAGATACAAGCAGATACAAGAATCTCAACAAATCCCAAGTACAAGAAACACGAAGAAAACTACACCAAGGCAGATCATGATCAAATTTCTAAAAACCTGCTGGAAAAAAAAAGCCTGACAGCAGCCAAACAATACGTGCAGAGGAATGCAGGCGAGGACAGCAGATTTCTCATCAGAAACAAAGCGAATATCAAAGTTAACAAAAATAGTGGAATAAGGACTTCTGAAAAGTCATCTGTAAATAAAAGAAATTTTTAAAAACTGGCAAAATGGGCTAGAATCAACTTTTTCAGGACTCTGGAAATTAATCAAAGGCTTGCAGGAACCCAAGAAATGTTTATTCAAGAAAAATAAACGTGTCTTGGGAAGAGCAGTGACCTATATGCTGTTTTAAGTTGCCTTCTTCTGATCCCCAACCCCCAGCTCAGTTGTAACCTTGAAAAATAGAAGTCCTATTACTAGAGGGAACAGATGGAGCTGGAGCTCTTTTTGTCTTCAGACTCATTCCTAGGGAATTATCATTATTTGGGCTATCTGGTGATTCCCTAGAAGATTCACTTGAAAGGTTTGTCTTTACCTGACTTGACTTGGAGTTTGTGGAGAGCTTCTCCATTGGAGGCATTAGTCAAATATTTACAGACAAGTGTTTTAACATTGCATCTGTCTGAGACAATGGATAACACTTGGAGCAGACAATAGACTAACCAAAAATCTTGAAAAGAAAAGCTAAAAAAAAAAGGATTATAAGGGCTTTGAAAATCTTCGCGATATCCCCAGGAATCTAGAAGACCATACACATTTTTATGCCCATGTGCGTGCTCAGAAATAATCTGGGATGGCCCTCAGCTCTCACCTCTGGGTAACCATGAGATTTGTACAAGTAGGAAGTGATGGCTGAGGCACAGCTGTAAATTTCCTGGTTAGGAGTTGAACACATACCCCAACATGCACATAGAACCCCTCAGCAAAGACTGGAATTTTTATTTGTTCCAAGTTCATAAAAAATATTTCCCAGTCATTAGCTGACTATTAGGCAACCAAATAGAGGCTTTAATGGCCATATAAGGTAAAGAATACAGATTTTAAAGCATTAATTAATGGAAGTCACCAAACAAACAAACAACAGTGACAATAGACAGCAACAACAAAGCCTGGCAGAAGGAGGGAGAATCTGATTTCCACATTATATTATTTTCACACTATATTATTTAAAATATCCAGTTTTCTACAAAAATATTACAAGAACTGCAAAACAAAACAAAGCATAGACAAAGAATGTATGGCCCATGCAGGAGAAAAAAAAGCAATCAATAAATATTATTCCTGGAAAGCCAAGACCTTAGACTTGCAAGACATACCTTTAAATCAGCTATTTAAAATATATTCAAAGAGTTAAAGAAAATCATATCTACATAGCTAAAGTATGAGAATGAAATCTCATGAGATAGAGAATGTTGATAAAAAGAAATGTTGAAAAAATAGAAATACTGGAGTTTAAAAATATAATACTTAAAATGAAAATTTCACTAGGGTGGCTCAATAGCAGATTTGAGCAGTCAGAAAAAAAGGACCAGCAATGTTTAACATACGCTAATTGAGATTATCCAGCTGAGTATCAGGAAGAAAAGAGAATGAAGAAGAATAACTGGAGCTCCAGAGACTTGCAGGACACTGTCAGACACACCAGCATGTGCACGAAGGAAGTTCAGAAGGAGAAGAGAGAGAGAAAGAAGCAGAAAATTTTTTGAAGAAATAATGGCTTAAAACATTTAAAATTTTATGAAAAACATTAATCTACACATCTGAGAAGCTAAAAAAAACTCTATCAAAAAGAAGAAAGACTTCAAATCGATAATCTAACATTCCATGTCAATAAACTAGAACAAATTAAATTCAAATCAAGGAACACAACTGGAATAATAAATATCAAAGTACACACAAACTACTGAATATGACTCAAGAAGACATAGAAATTCTGAATAGATACATAACAAGTAAAGAGATTGATTTGGTGATCAAAAACTTCCCACAGAGAAAAGGCCAGGACCAAATGGCTCTAGTAGTGACACCTACCAAATATTTTAGACAAATGAACACAATCCTTTATAAACTCTTCAAAAAGAAAAAAGAAAAGAAAAAGAGAGGTCTAATTCTATGAGATCAGTATTACCAAGATCCCATGAGACAAAGGTATCACAAGCAAAGAAAATTACAAAACAATAAATGTTATGAATATAAAATCATCAGCAAAATACTTTCAAATAAATCCAATATTATACAAAAAGGAACTAGACACCATGATCAAATGGTATTTATCATAGGAATACAAGGTTGGTTCAATATCTGAAAGTCAATTAATATAACATATTACTAATAATTTAATAAAGGAATGAAATCACATAAATAATTCAACACATGTAGAGAAGGATTTAAATGGAAATTTTATGATTAAAAACATTCAAGAAACTAAAAATAGAAATAAATTTTCTGAACCTAATAAAAGACATCTACACAAACACTATAGCTTACGTATTTAATGGTGAAAGACTGGGTGCTTTCCCCCTAACATTAGGATCAAGACAAGGATGTACCATCTTGTCATCTCTATTTAACATTTTGTCAGATGTTATAGCCAGGACAATTAGATAGGGAATAAAATAAGGGATTTTATTTTATTTCCTCTCAGATTGGAGAGGAAAAAGTAAAACTATCTCTATTTGCAGATGCTGTGAGCTTATATATGTAAAATTCTAAGGAATAAACACACAATCACACAATTTGAGCAATAGAACAATAAATGACTTAAGCGAGGTTACAGGATACAAAAATCTATTGTATTTGTATACGCTAGCAATGAAAAAACAGCATATGAAATTTAAAAAACAATTACATTTAAAACAGCATTAAAAGAATAAACACTGCATGTTCTCACTTATATGTGGAAGCTAACAATATTGATTTCACAGAAGTAAAAAGTAGAACAGAAGGTACTAGAGGCTGGGAAGAGCAGGGGGAAAGAAGGGAGAGAGAAAGATTAGTTAAATGATAAAAATTACAGCTAGATAGGAGGAATAAGTTAAAGTATTATTTAACACTATAGGATGACTATAGTTAACAATAATATATAGTCTCGAGTAGCTAGAAGGACGTTATCAAATGTCCCCAACACAAAGAAATGATTAATGTTTGAGATGATGGATATGCTAATAGCCCTGATCTGATCACTATGCATGATACGTATTGCAGCATCACTATGTACCCCGTAAATATGTACAATCGTTAAATCAATTTAAAAAATAAAATGCTATTTTAAAACGAAAACAAAAAAGAATAAAATACTAAGAATAAATTTAATCAAAGCAATGTAAGATTCATAAATTGAATCCTATAAAATAATTTTGAAAAAAATTGAATGAAACTTATGGAAAGACATCCCATGTTCACGGATTGGGAGACTTAATATTACTAAGATGACAACATTCCCCAAATTGTTCAACACACTCAATGTAATACTTATCAAAATTCCAACTTCTTTTTTAAACACAGAAATCAATAAAGCTGATCCTAAATTTTACATGTAAATTGAAGAGACCCAGAATAGCTAATCATTTAAAAAGAACAAACTTGGAGTGCCACACTTCTCAGTTCCAAAATTTATGTCAAAGCTGTAATAACCAAGACAGTGTAGTACCAGCAGGAGCACAGACATATAGATTCATGGAACAGATTCTAGAGTCCAGAGGTAAAACCACATGTCTGTGCCCAAATGACTTTCAGCAACAGTGTCAAGACTATTTAATGGGAAAAATTAGTTTGTTCAACAAATTGTTCTAAAGTTAACTAAAACTTGGCCAAAAACATAAGTGTAATAGCTAACACTATAAACTTCTTTGAAGAAACCTCAGGAATATAAAACCTTGTATTAGGCAATAGTTTTCTTAGATATAAAATCGAAGAACAGTCAAAGAAAAAATAGATAAATTGAACCTTATTAAAATTAAAAAAACTTTTGTACTTTAAAGAAAACTATCAAGAAAGTGAAAAGGCAACCCACAGAATGGTAGAAAATATTTGCAACCCATCTGATAAGGGTCTAGTATTCGGAATATATAAAAATAACTCCTTCAAATCAACAATAAGAATACAAGTCACGCAATGAAAATACAGCAAGGATTTGAATAGATATTTCTTTAAAGGATATTTCTTTGTACTCCAATATGTGTGTGCAAAGGTGCTGGACATCTTTCGTAATTAGGGAAATGCAAGCCAAAACCACAATGACATACTACTGTGTACCCACCAGGATGGCTACGAATTTAAAAAAGAAGAAGAAAAATAGCAGGTGTCAGTAAAAGAGTGAAGACATTAAAACTCAGACATTGCTGATGGAAATGTAAAATGGGGCAGCTTCTATTGTAAATGGTTAGGTCATTCCTCAAAAAGTTAAAGTCATATAGAGCAGTACTATACGACTTAGAAATTCCAGTTCTAGGTATCTACTCAAGATAATAGAACACTTACGTTTACACAAAAACTTGTACAGAAATGTTCATATAAAGCATCTCGACATCCCAATAAAAAGACAGGGATTATCAGTTTGAATAACAAAGCCAATCCCAAGTATATGCTGCCTATAAGTAACACACCATGAAGGCAAAGACTCAAGTGGGTTAAAAGTATTTAATAAAAGGAAGGAAATATATACTTTGCTAGTAGTAGCCAAAAGAAAGCTGGAATGACTGTGTTAACATAAGAATAAGTAGATTTCAGAACAAGTAATGGAACTTATAATGGCAACAACTGGCTAAATAAATCATAATTCATTTATATAGTAGAATACTGTAAATTTAATTTAATTCGATTCTAGATTGTAAAAACTAGCATGCTAAAACAATCTGGAGCTTGACTAGGCAGCCACACTACCCAAGCACCCAGCGCAGAACCAGGACCGAACTTGGGCTGCGCTGGTTCGCACGCGTGGTCTCGTGGTCTCAGAAACACGGCAGCGCTTTCCTTTGAGGTTTATGAAGCAATTCGGGTGGACACAAAAGCAAAGTCGGCGTGCAGGGAAGGAAACGGACCAGCTCCCACTGTGTTTCTGTGACTCAGTGTGGACTGCTTTCTTTTGGGTGTGTTTTCACAATTTCATTTCTCTTGATACTCACCAAAATATTCTCATGTTCTTTTGGTTTCTGAAAACTTTTGATATTTTGTGTGTTTTCACTTTGAAAAATGTAATACTCTTTGATATTTAGTTGGAATAAACCATCCAACATGAAGGAGTGCTTGACCAAACAAAATACTTTAATATGAAGCAGTTTTTACACATGATCCCATCACCCTTGCCTAAAACTGGATATATGAATTTCCAATATTAAGAGAAAAGTATTTTTTTTCCTTTTGGATCTGAATCTACTTAAGACCATGTGGTTTCTGAGATGGAAATCAACGCAGTTCCTTTTGTTGCTGCTGCTACTGGGGCAGACTGCTAAGAAAAAAGGCTGGAATGACTTCTTAGGTGTCAAAATGTCCTAATAAAACAATTTTGACGAGCCCAAGTGAACGCATCTGCAACACATGGATTGTGTTTTCTGTACCGTACGCAGGGCTCACCATCAGGAGAGCACGCCTGACCGGGTCTGAGCACAAAATGTTTGAAGAGATATTTTAAAATGCTTAATAAAATGTGATTGGACCCAGAGCCAGCTAGCCGAAATATTAATACCTCTCTGGAAGTACTTAAGTAATTAGAAGTTAATAGTTACTTAAGAATGGAAAGTAAGCATCTATAAGAAAATGTTTGAAAGAATTTAGAAACTCATGTAAGAGAATAAAAAGTAAATCAATACCACGTAAAGGAGAGCAACCTGTCAGCTTCCTACGTACGTGATCTTAGCCAGGACACGGCCGAGGTTGTGTGTTTGCTCTTTCGTGTCACTGCCTGATGAGCCAAGGTTGCAATTTATGTTATTTAACATATCCACTAATTACCAAATTACTAATGCACAACTCTAAGTGTGCAATTCGTTCGTGCACTGATTTATGTTAGTAGAATGCACGCTCTGAGTGATGCTTTGGTAAGTTTTGAAGGAAAGTAGCTTACCAGCTACTCAGGGAGGGCAAAATATTACTTGTAACTTCCACAAAGGAGAGATTAAATATACTGACCACTTTTTTACCATTATATTAATAATTATTTCTGTGTATGTGGCAAGAGTCCGGAGATAGCGTGCGTGCTGCTCTCCAGTTATGCTCTTACCCGTTCGATGTAAGGTGGGAGGAGGAAAAATACCCCACAGCAGGGAAGGACCGTCCTGATCTCCCGGCACGCTTGCATTGGTGAAAAGAGGGGAATCTTCAAAGTGTGGGCAGGAAATAGCATTTATGTTGGAAGCTACTTATCCCTGACTTTCTGAATGTGTTCATGCTTTCTGCCTGCTAAAGAATATTTATTTATTTATTTATTTATTTAAAGTTCATTCTTTATTTAGTCTTCAGACCTCCTTAGTTTGGTATGTTTGTTTGTTTTGAGACAGAGTCTCGCTCTGTCACCCAGGCTAGAGTGCCATGGCATCAGCCTAGCTCACAGGAACCTCTAACTCCTGGGCTCAAGCGATCCTCCTGCCTCAGCCTCCCGAGTAGCTGGGACTATAGGTGTCACCACCACACCTGGCTAATTTTTCTATTTTTCACAGAGACGGGGTCTCGCTCTTGCTCAAGCTGGTCTCAAACTCCTGAGCTCAAGAAATCCTCCCACCTCGGCCTCCCAAAGTGCTAGTAAAAAATATTTAGATTGTGCTCCTGATATTGCCAGCTGTGCTTATTCAGAAAAAAACTCCATGGTTAATGGCGTTATCTGGTGAACAAGAGGTTAATATGCATTCTGAGAATGTGTCACACAGTCCTGTGACACTTAGGTAGCCAGTTCTAGCTGGACAAACATGGGACTTCACAGAGCTTTAATATTTCTTTAAAACCAACAAGTCTCGTTAAGAGAGCAAAGGAGCAAGTCCATCTGTACAGCGTTGTTCCCTCGCTGTCTTAACGAGACTTGTTGGTTTTATTAAATATTAATATTATATTTTAATTATATAATAATTTTAATTGATATTATTAATATTAATAATATTAAAATTACACATCAAATACTTTCTTAAAGAGTTAATAGTATTAATCATATATAAGTTAGACTATGTGTTATTATTAATCAAATATAAAATATATTTATGTACAATACATTCACATAAACCCTGAAGACATCATTTTCATGAACATCTGCCTCTATTTCTAAAGCACCGACATTTCACCTCGGAGATCATAAAACTCGCTTGTGCGTCCTCTTCACATTGACTTTGGGATGAACGTGAAAAAACGCTTGGCCCAGACAGCATTGCAAATATTGGATGTTCGGTTAAATGTCCTCTGAATTTCCTGGGCTTGAAAATGTGGGAAATCAGAAATCCTGAGGACAGTGTGTAAGATTTCCAGTAGTTTCTGCTTCTCTTCACGACACGAGTGGCAGGAGCCAGGACCCGTGGTGCCCTGTGCTTCCTGCTCCCTGGCCAGGCCGCAGCGCAGGGCAAACCGGGGCCTGCGGATCAGACACGTTCGCAACGTCGGGGCAGCTTCATCCAGACCCGGGAACTGCACCCGGCTGACGCAGACACGAGACTCACAGGGACCGGAGCGTTACCACGTGGCGCGCGCGATTTACTCCAAGGCTCCTTTCCGTCTCTACCCCAGGAATAGCCGGATTTCTGCCAACTGCTGGCGCAGTTTCTGCTCTGAACAGCCGCCGGAGCTGAGGCGCCTTTCCGGGCAGACCCAGCACGTCCACCGCGTGCTTCGTGCCTGGCCCACTCCTGGCCCGAGCCAACTTCCCTGGGATCACGGTCCGCCCGGCGGCCAGTGAATTGTCCCCGTGACGGGCTCTGCCCACGGACGTGCTCGGTTTGGCCTGGCGGGAGGCAACCCCGTCGTTCCGGGAAGCTGGAGGGGAACCTGTAGGAGGCGGGTGCAGGAGAGCGACGCGGGAGCCACAGACGGAAGCTAGCAGGCGACAGAAACCCGAAGTCGCCAAAGCAAAGTCGAAATGAAAGAGTCAGTCGGCCAAAGCAGAAAGCGCAGAGACAACAGCAACGGCGACAGCGACGGAGGCACAGGGGCCTCCCAAACGGCGCAGGAGTCGTGGGGAGACGTCGTTTCTGCAGTGGGGCTGCTGGACCCACTGTTGCCACAGACGCACCCAAGGGCCGTTCCCCACCTTTGTCCAACAGGTGTTTTGACGCCCTACTGTGTGCAAGACGCGGCGCCCAGAACAGCACTGGCACACGTGACTGCCGTGGGGCAGGACCCAAGGAGGCACAGACCAGGAGTGCAGGAAGCAGAGGGGAGAGAGGCACCCCAGAACACCGTGCCGCACGCGGAGTTACTCAGCAGGTGTTGCGTCGCCACCTGTCTGTCCTGGTGCCCTGACCTGCGTGCTTCCAGCAGTGTCACCAGGGTGTTGGCTGTAGCTGGGTCATTGCTTAAACACAGGACTCACATGCGTGTTCTCGATGGCTGCACCTAGACGCAATCCAAAGATCCTACGTTTTACCCACGTCAGGTGCGCGACGCAGTAGTTTGTAGCTCAGCGACAGAATTCCATGAGCACCACCACATCGGTCTCAGGACATTGTCATCACCGCAGAGGGAGCCCCACACTAGAGCTGCCCCTTGTCTGTTCTCCTCACATCTCCTGGCCAGTTAGCCATCCCCAAGAGCAGGTCCCCTGCCCTGGCCGGTGCTCGGCACTCACTGGAGAGCAGTGGGGGGCAGACGCCTGTCTCGCTCCCCATCTCGGGGAATCGTCCGACTTTCCCCACCAAGTATGACGTGCGCTGTGTGTCTCACCTTTAGCAGGTGAGGGAATTCCCTTCTGTGTGCACTATGGGTGTTTTTCATGAAAGGGTGTCAGATTTTGCCATGTGCTTTTTCTGTGTCTGTTGACATAATCTTGTGGGTTTTGCTTTTTATTCTATGCTATGATATATTTTATTAGTTAATTTTCCTACGTTGACCTAATCTTGCATTCTTAGAATAGACCCCACCTGGTCATGGTGTGTAATTCCTTTTTTAAGTTGCTAGATGTGGTTTGCTGTTATTTTTGTGTATTTTTGCCTCCATGTCTGTGAGAGATGCTGATCTGTAGTTGCGGTGTCTTTGTCTGGGTTTGACACGGAGGCAAACTGGTCTTAAACAGGAGCTGAGAAGTGTTCCCATTCGGGGTCCCTTGCACATAATGAGTCACTCTTCTCCTGCTTTCACGATTTTGTCCTGGCCTTGAACTGTTTTCCGTGAAATGTCTGAGAGTGGATCTTTGCATTGCGTTTATCCTGCTTGGAGTTCACTGAACTTCTCACGTGTTTAGATTAAAGGTTTTCATCAAACTTGGGAAGCTGTCCTGTGTGTGTCCTGCCCCTTGGGGAGACGCTGTGGACCTGGCCGAGAGCCAGGGGAGGGGGCCTGTCCTTCCGGCCACAGGCATCCCGAGTGCAGTTTCTGGTGCGTGTGTTTGCTGTTTCCAAAGTGCTGAAAGAAAAAAATCTCAAACAAGAATCTTATATCCAGCAAAACTATCTTTCAAAACCGTAGGTAGAATAAAGTCATCCACAGATATACAAAAACTGAGGAACTCGTTGCTGGTGGACTAAGCTGAGAAACATCATTTCACGTGAGTGAAAGTGACTGATAGTAACTCAGCGCGCACTGGGGGTCGTGGCTGGAGCGTCCAGGACTCTCTCTGCCGCCGGTCACGCTGAGACCCAGCAGATTTCCCCGAGGAAAGGTCTCTCTCTTGCCGTGTGCCCCTGGGGCACTTTCTAGGGACTTTAAACACTGGTAAACATCATTTCGTGAGTTGTGGTTGTTGTGTCGGAAGCGTCTGCGGAGCCCCTCGTTCGCGGCGTCAGAGCTGGGCTTCTCTCCTGCGTTCACTCTGACCCCCACGCAGTAGCACCCGCCCCCTGTGCTGCTCTGGAATCTTCAACAGCTCAGTGATCTTTCTGCCTGGGTTCTTTCCCCACTAAAACCCATCCCCCATGGCCTCTAAAACAGATAAACAAACACACAAATAAAGTCAGATCCGCTGAAAGCTCTATGAAATTTCCAACTTCTTTCAAGACAAGATCTAAGTCCTTTCAAGTCTAGCTCACGTCAGCTTCTCTTACACCACCTGCATTTGTCACACGTCAGTCGTGCTTTCTAGCTGTACCGGGTACTCTCTCTCTTCATGAACTGGACGTGGGTTTCTTTGCTTGCAACAACCTCACACTTCTCAGCCTGAAAAACTCCTCTTTGCTGTTGAAGCAGCAGCGAGGGGCCGACCCCCGTGGGAAGGGAAGGCGGTTTGTGCCGAGTTCATCGCGGTGCGTGGTCTGGCCGCTTCTGGCTGCTGTCTCCTCACCCGTCTCCTGCTCTGGGCTGCGAGCGCCCTGAACCCAGGGACGGCCTTTACCTCTGGACCCGTGGTGCCGCCCTCAGGGCCTGCCACACGGAGGAGGTTATGGATAAGTTTAACAAATTTATTCAGCAGGGGTTTCCGCACCGGTGCCACACTGGCTGCGTGTGATGACTGCTATTCCCACTGCACAAGCTGCATCGCATGGAAGTCTCAGAGGAGAAAGGGGCCTTCGCAAGCTGGGTTTGCGCAGGGCGGGGGCCAGCACAGGGGCTGCGTGGACGGCACACAGCCTTCCTGGAGAGGAGCTCAGCGGAGAGGCAGGCGAGAGGCGTCCCCTTCATGGGCCGTTGGGAACAGTGCGTGGCCCAGGCAGGGTGGCGCCTGCCCAGACAGTGGCGGGAAATGCAGCCAGAGGAGCAATTTCAGCCAGACCCTGAGGGACATTTAATGCCATTTTAAGCAACACAGGGCTGACTGCTTCGTGTTGTGAGTGTTCACATTTGCAGGGTGGAAAGTGATGAGACCCTGTCTCTGTGTGACAAGGATGCCTCTGTTTGCAGACCGGACACAGGAACGTCTCTGACCAAGCCCTAATAACCGTGAAGACATCAACTGCAACTCACGTTTCATTCAAGGCTGGGAACAACGCCGCTGCCGGAAGGCTGAGAGCGGACCCACGGCCTCTGACTTTCTGCCGTGACGCGCCGCGGTTTGTTGCGTCTGGACTCAGTGGCGGGGGTGCTGCACTGGCTGCTCGTCCACGTGACAGCCACAGACACGAGACATCTGTGTGCTCACGACAACGACAGAGCGTTCTGTAAAGACTAAGCCTGCATCCACGAACTGTCACATCGGAAATTATTGTTTCTTTGCACTGAGGGATACAAAGGGCACTGTAGATGTAGTGTGAGTTGCGATGACATTTTTGGTTTCTAGGAGCCTTTATGGGGTGGGCAGGAGACTACGCAGCTGAGACGGAGCCCTGGTGTGACTTCTGAGGCGCTAGTGTGATGGAGTTACCCGCGAAGGCTGCTCCTGCCTGCTCCGAGGTCGCCGGACCACTGAGCCTATTCCACAGGCACCGAGAAGCTGAGGCTCAGCCGTGTGTATCAGCTAAGGCGAACAGAAAACGTGGTTCCCCCAGGAGATGCTCGTGTCAAAGAACTAGCGAACGCCCAGCCCCAAGTCCAGCTTAGACAGCCTGGGACACCCGGGGAGGGGATGGGTCCTCCCGGGAGCCTCTTCCCTTCTCCCTCCCTTCCACCTGCTCCAGACACCTGGCCAGGCGGGGTCCTAATCCAGCGCCCTGTTCCCTTACGTGGCCCCTGAGCCCCACACATGTGGACTGTTTCCCCAGGCCCCGGCGTAACTCTGAGTCCCAGGCAAGATCTAATCCAACCCGCTCGAGGGCACAGGACAAGTGTCCCTGCAAACAGTCCCTGCACACAGATTCCCAACCCTTTCGATTTGTATCTGCTGCTTTGACCGGGCCCTGTGGAAAAGAATGCCAAAGTAACTATTATCCGAGGCTGGGAGGGGTTCAAAGTTGAGGCCAAGTCAATGGAAAATACACTGTGGGGGTGAGCAGAGACCTTGTAGCATCCCACTCTGTTCTCGGGCTGCACGGCTGGGAAACCACACAGTACAACACGCATACACACATGAGCACGTCCGCTTAGGCGGGGAGGGCTCCGTCCGCCTGGCCTGGGATCCTCCCCACGGCGCCACGAGGAAGGTAAAGCCAGGTAAAGGGGACAGTGTGCGAACGTGAGGCATCACCCAGGTTACTCTCCCCACACAGGGGACGCCAGGTGGAGATCCCAAGGACACGAGGCAGCGTGCAGGGCAGCAATCAGGCCAGGCCTCCCACATGGAGGAAATGCAAGTGCAGAAGCCCTGACGCAGGTGCCCCCGAGACAGCGAGAGGCCGGCGGGTGTGGCCGGAGCAGAGCGAGGCTGGGGGGTGGGGGGGTCAGGGGGTCGGCGGGGTCGGCGCTGTTGGCCTTCGGAGGCTCCGGACGGACGTCGGCTTCTCCCTCGGTCCGCGAGGCCCCGTGTTCTGCCCTCGCTCCCCGCACGCCTGCGGCTGCCCCGAGCAGTACAGGAGGCGGCTCCCGCAGGCCCCCCGGCCGTATCGCAGAGCCTGGCTTCCAAGCCGAGCGCCATGACTCCACAGCCCGATTCTCCTCACTATGGCGTGCAAAGCAGGAGAAACGGCAAGGCAGGCTCCGGCTCACCCGCTCGCGCTCTCTGGGGCTCGGGCTCCAGGCTGCGCGCGGCCCCCGAGGCACCCTTCCGTCACCTGCTGTGGTCCGTGCTCTGGTCTTCACCCTGTGCCATTCAAAGGGCCACACGGTTCTTTCTGGTGACCACGGTCAGAAGGACTTTCTCTACTCGTAGAAATAGAGAGACTCTGATAAAAATGACCAAATATGCACTACCTTGGATATCATCAGCTACTTACTGTGTTTATCTGAAATACTCTATCTTTAAAATTTAGGTCTCAGCAAATCATTTCAGAACAGAAAATGTTCCTTCAACAGTTAATGTGTAGATTATCTGATCTTACGATAATTATTACAACATGCATCCACTACATGAGTTCTGTTTCCTTTTTCCAGTCTCAATGTGTGTTTGCATTGTATGTGGAAGCGTGTTTGACAGCTACGTTTTACAGCTGTGCACTCTTGTAACCACCCAGTGGATCTCTGGCTAACGCAATTCCTGAAGGTGAAGCCTGCGTTTTGCATCCTGATTAGAGTCACAGTTAAGCAAATCTACGTGTGTGTTGAAAATTGAAGAACTGTATACCAACGGAGGAAAAAGGTGGCCTTTGAATGGGATGTCTGCTAACCAAAATTAATGGTTGTGCTCATAAAAACGGCTCTTTCATGTAATTTTGTAAACTCCCAAAATACAAAGTTAATGTACAATTATGAACAGATAAAATATTTATGATGTGCTAAATAAATGTCAACTGTACTCAATGTATCTTAAGGTGCAGCTTTATGCCTGGTAATTGTACGAGTAATGAAGTGATGTGTCAAAACAAAGAGAAAAGACGGGACTCCAAAGGGGAAATGTTTCTGTTAAGGATCTTGTCTTCAGAGCAGAAGTTCACCCTGGTCTCCCCATTCCTGGACCATCACAACCACAAGGACACCCGCGCTGTCCCCATTAGGGTGCCTCAGCCGTCCAGGTGTGCAACCCACCCACTGCCTGCCCTGGGCCCTTCACAGAGCAGGGGCCGTGTGGGGGGCAGCTTTGCAAACGTCCCCAGGGGATGGTCCCAGCCTCCTGTTCACGTCCCGTGCTACCCCCCTCCCGGAAGTGGGCTGACCTGGTGCGTTGCTGGGGAGAATATCGTGAAAGCCACAGGACACCACTCCTGCCGTTGGATTGCACAAACTGGTGGCTTCTGTCCTGTTCTCTTCAGCTTTTCTCGCTTGGTCCCTCTGATAAAATCAGCTCTCTAGGGACCTGTCCCAAGGAGAGGTCCCCAGGCGAGAAAACGAGGGAACTTACCACCAACAGCCCCGGACGGACCAGATCCTGTGAACGAGCACATGAGTGAGCTCAGAACCAAATCCTCCCAGACAGGCCTGGAGGGACCTCAGCCCCAGGTGGCTCCAGCCAGGCCTCCAGTCCAATCCTCACGGGGGACCCGGCACCAGGCAGCCCAGCCGTGCTGAGATTCCTGACCCACAGACAGCAAGGTACCATGTTTGGGTGATCATATTTTGGGGTGATTTGTCATGTAGCACTTGGCCACTGACACTCGACATCTGACATTTCAGGGCTCAGCCCGGGCGCTGTCTTCCCTGCGAGCACTTCCCGGCCCCTGTGGCAGCTTCTTCCTGCCCACGTTTGCTGTTTAGTGACACTCCTTTCCGTGTGCACACACACGCATGTGTGTGCGTGTTCAGTGTCTGTGTCTATTCTCTGCTGTAACGCCGGCGTCGAGGTGAATGCTAGGTGCACGCACTCGGTGAATACTAACCCAGTAGGAAAGGGATGGATGTGAGACTCACACTTGCGATCTCACCAACGTAAACGAGTCTGGAGGGTAGAAGCGTAGTCTGAATGGTTACGCAGAGGACGTTTTAACAAAACCGTTTGCACCAGGCTGGACCCCAGAGGTTTGGCCCCGGGCCTGGGCTGGCAGGGAGACGAGGCTCCTGATCCGCGGGACACGCCGCGCAGCAACAGCCGGAGCAGCCGCAGCCCTGACGACTTGCACTTCAGAATCACATAAGAGACTTTAGAAGGTTGTAGCGTCTGCCCTGAATCCCGAATTCTGCTTCAATTGACTTTCATGATGAATGACGTTTAGAAGGTCTGCTTTGCACATCTTCCCTTGAAACACTGGAACTCGGGGATCATGCTAGTTGCACAAGGAGTTTAAAGCTTTCGGGAAGAAACAGAGATGATTAACAACCCAGAAAAGCAGAGTTAATTCTCCCCGCCGAGCAGGGGAACGCTGCGCCAGGTGAAGCATCCCCAGGGCGAAGGCTGCTGACCGGATCAACTTGGCGTTGGGACACTGTGGAAGGAGCCTGAGTGCGGCCTCAGTTGTATCTCACGACATGACTCGCGGATTCTTCCAGCAAACATCTACCGTCTGCGAAGCTTATCATCAAAGTCTTCATATATTAATTTTAAAAGTGACACAGTACAGCTGTATCAATCATGTAGGTTATTAAAATCTAATAGAATTATGGAATTCTATCAATTATGGAAACTTGATAGAATTTTTGTTACTAAACTAACAACAGCTAAGACTTGGTTTTTCATTCAGTAAGTTGTTTTTTAACTCTTGTTTTCCTTAACATTTATATTTCTCCTTCTTGAAAATAAAACTTTATGCTAGAAAAAGTTTCTCTTTTAGGTAAGCACAGATTATTTTCACTGCTGTTGAAATTGCTTTAGAAATCGCTGCCGTTAGCGATGGAGGTTTTCACCCGGAAAGCTTTCTACGTCCTGAGGCCTCATTCTCCTGCGAGCCCTAACCCATAAGGGCCTCTGGTTTTAGAACAAAGCAAAAGAGGTGGAAGGATCTCCAGAAAGTGAAATTAAAGAATTAAAGTTTCTGTGTGGATTAGCTGCAATCTTAGTTTATGAGCCTTTCCCAGAAAATTGAATGTGGCAAAAGAACGAGAAAAATAACACCGCAGATTCACCTCCGGGGGCTTGAGTTCCCGGAGAAAGACAGCTCCATCCAGGCGGAGAGAAGGGCAAACCCTAGCTGGAGTTGAACTGAGGATTTAGGTAACAGGGACGGCAGCTGCCAAGTCAAAGTCTGTGCAAACCCCGGACCAGCTGGCCCAGGTCAGCGATGACCGAACAGAGCACCGAGTGTCCTCCCGGCTGGCAGGGACGTCTGCCCAGAGCGGGAGCCGCGGCCCCCTGGCCCCGCACACTGGCGTCGCGCAGGCACCTGCCGTCCAGCGGGGCTGAGGTTCTGACCTGAACGTTGCTTCTCTCTCCCGGGGACACGAGTGCACTGACAGGAGCGCGTGGGGGACACACAGAGAGCTGTGAGGACGCCGGAGCCCCGGTGCAGACAGATCGCCGTGACGGACCTGGAACGCACCCACCTGGGTGCCAGCCACTGTCCCGCCACCTTCTTGGAACGAGCTGCGGGATTTGGGAGCGATTTCTGGGCTCCCACTGTGCTGCACACGGCAGAATAAACACTGCTCTGGAAGAGTCCATTAGGGATAATTAATCATTTTAGCCCAGGATGGTTTTTGGAAGGGCTCATACGCCTTCGCCACAGGAGGAATTTCTAAATACTGAGCAAAGACACCGTATTTTCTTAAAAACAATTTAACAAGGACTGTTTCTTCAGAAAGCATTTTCTATCTAAATACATCGGTGGCTGGACCCCAAGAAATGATTTAAGTGTTTTTCTAAAAAACAAGGCAGGTATTCTTCAACGCAACTGTTTTCAGGGAGAACACACTGAACTTTTGTGAAATGTGTCTTGATACTTACAGAGATTTTAAAAGAAAATATTTGGGATGTGGTTTAGGAATCAAACAGTCTTAAGTATGTAAATAATGACAGGCTGGAACGCTTTCTAAAAAAATATATATTAACTGTTGGGCCCAGGGCCGGCTTCTGCAGCCAGGGCACACTGCGCGGACGCACCGGCGGGTCAGTCTCTTCCACGCCCGCGGCCGGGCGGGGCAGGGCCTGCACGTGGCCAAGCGAGCTGCTTTCCGCTGTCAGGGAAGTTTCTCTGATAGGAGTGTCTCCCTCAGTGGCCCTGGCGTAATCCTCTGAATTAATTCTGCTGTTTAATAGTCTTCGTGAAGAGTTTCTGTTGGGTTAAGACAACTTATTCCTGAGAGGGACACACAGGTCCCCCTGGAGAAGAGGCAGAAACTGACACATCCTATTCAACGCACTGCTGTCCTGCTGGAGGGTCAGCCCCGTGGGGCAGAGACGTGGCCTGTTTGCGTCAATCTTGTGTTTCGGCGCCCAGACAGTGGCGGCCCACGAAGACACCGCTCTGCACCACGTTCTCGTCACGGTCACTTCTGGAAGCTCGATGGCCTGTGCGTCCGTCCCAGGGTGTCACGTCACTTCTGGGTTTGAGGAAGGGCAGGCACTGGAATTCATAAATCTGGAACAGTCTAAGTAACGTATTGTGCCACGTTGACTCATTGTTTATAATTTAATTTCTGAGCATCTACTGCAGGAAGTTAGAAATTGCATCTCAGCGAACTCCAAGGGCTCCCTGGGCCTTACCACGTGGCGCCAAAGGGCGGAGATACTGCTGCGAGAAGGGCCTCCGTGGTCGGGTGGGCCAGCGCCTCGGAGATGGCCTCCCCACATGCCCCCAGAGGTCACCCCTCGGGACGACGGCTGTCCGTTGCCTGTCTTTGGGGCTTCCAGGCACACGGGAACCTCCTGCTCTGGCTGCTGTGAGCTGCACGAGGCTCGGCGCCTTTTCTCATGGCTACTTGCTCTTCCCCGCCCCGCCGTCCCCAGGGCTGGGACCTCGGTGTCTGCCTCCAGGGCCCCCATCCACCCAGGATGCCGTCCTCCTCCAGGAGATGGACAGTCCCACTTTCCAGGGACCCATGTCTGCCTTTGATTCCAATGTTTATTTCAGGTTTTTCTGCTTTTCCTCATTCTCGGGAAACTTTCCCACGTGAAGGTGTGGGAAAAATTGTTCTGACTGTTCTGCTTGTCTCCCAAGTCCTGCTTGGTAGACTCAGCTTTTGAAATTAAAATGTCAAGATATTGACCAATATCGCTGCTTTAATAATTCTTGCTTCAGGAAAAGGACGTTTCTCGGTTTAGCTGCTTGAGGGGAAGGGATCACTGAAAACAGAAATTTCAAGGGAAAATTATAATGGCCAATTTATCAGAATAAGCCCCCACGCTTGCGTTTGCGGATTCCTGTCTGGGACGAGCATGCGTGCAAGCCACAAGAACATGAGCGTCGTCCAAGACGTCAGTGTAGGCATGGACCCAGAGCCTGAGAAGTGAGGCAGGAAGCCAGAGAGTGAAGACTCCGTGCCAAGGACCCAGGCGCGGCAGCTCCGCCCTGTCGGAGGGACACGGGAGCTGGGATTATCCTTCTTCACGGAGGCCTTCGCGCCCTCTACGCAGAGCAGGCCCACGGTCATAGGGAAGAATTAAATCCATTCAACCGCCAGGAGAGAAAGGTTGAGAGGTGGGGATCTCTTGGACCGTGACGAATTGAGATAATTGTGCAAACACACACTGTGCTTTGCCGCCTCGTGTCAGCGGAGTTTTCTGGAATATGTAATTGACCAGATGACTCAATTTTCCACTTCAGCTTCGTTTGCAGATAAACGGCAAGATAGACTTTCAGTTTATGTACCAATTCTCCTTGGAGAAGAGAACAAACGAAACGCGTTTATGAGCAGTGCCAGTTCCTGGTGACTTCGATTCGTATCCTGGGTCAAAATAGAAAACCATTTTTGTCCCGTTTTTCCAAAGAAAAAACATAATTAAAGAAATTTCTCAGGAAACAATATTAAACAAAAAATAAAAGCAAACAGAGAAGTAAATTTTTTTAAGTGAGGAAATATAAGGATCAGTCTGTGAGATCTAAATTTTGTGCACGTGTGTGTGTGGAGAGAGACACAGACGTGCATATGTGTATTTGCGTGCATAAATCCAGGTACATTTTTAATTTGCAAGATCTCATTTTTAATCTCCATTCTTTTGCATAACTTCTTGTTCTTGTTTTACGGATACACTATTTTCTCTTACCTCTTTGAAAATATTAATTATGATTCCGATTATTTTGAAGTTTCCTTTGAGCGATGGCTCTGGTTTATCTTTTGTTTTGCTTGATGATCTATGCTTATTTTTATGTTGGGAGTTTCCTCCTAACAACTGGTGACCCCCATCCAGCTGCTTGCTTTCACTATTCGGCCACTGGACATTCGGTCGGTGGTCCCCTGGGTGGCCTTCCGTGCACTGGGTGTCGGCGGGGTGGGGCTGAGGTGTGGCAGCAGGGCCTGCTTCTCGTCCGTGCACTAGCGGAACTGCAGCCGGCACAGAAGATGACTACAGAAAGGCATGGGCAAGACAATTAAGCTGGTAATCGGGAAATGAGGAACACTAATAACCACCATGCCAACATGGCGAAGTTCGGCTCACAGACTCTCAGATTTCCCGGACTGGGATAACAGCTATGATGAGGCTCAGTTGTGAAACACAAATAGACGTAAAAATGAACAGCCTTCGTATAGACAGATGATTTTCACACTCTTCGTGTGCAAACGGATGATTGCATCTCACTTGGAAGAGCCAGCAAAGGATTATTCATGAAATCGTGCTGAGAAAAATTTGGCTGCCTCTATGAAAATAAAATTCAATATATATAATCTACATTTAATACCATTCTTCAAAATAAATCCCAAGACCAAACTGAGATCAAAAGGAAGGCCTTTTAAGAACCAGATACATAGGTGGGAGAGTAATAAACTTAAATTGAGATGTGGAAGGAGTTCCCAAGCACAAACTCAAGAAATACTAAGAGAAATACTTATGAATTTTATTTATACAGAAAAAGTTGTATGTTTAGGCTTTATGGAGCAAATTAAATTGCAAACAATAACTGGAAATAATTTTCAATAATACTTATATAAGCAACATATAACAACCAATAAAAATAGTAAAAGTTGACTAATAACGTGAATAAAATATTTGCAGAAAAGGACAGGAATAAACAACTCAAAATGTCTAAAAAATATAAGTCCATGTCAACAAGTGTGCAGAAAAAAATAATTTGATACTGTTTTTACCTATCAGGTTAACAAATGATTCTAGGCTTTATTTTCTGAATGCGCATGGTGTTTTCTCCCTGCCCTGAAGCCTGTTCGGGTTGTCTGGGTAAATTTATGGGGTGCAAGCGTAGTTCCGTCACAGGACAGGTCAGTGCTGCCAGGGCCTCCCTCACCTGGATCCCGTGCCCTGAGCCCGTCACGTGACTCTGCCCCGCCCATCCCCACGGCGTCTCCGCGGAATCAGCGCGCTCTGCGTCCACGTGCGCACGTTGATTAGCTTCCATCCACGGGTGGGAATGTGCGACGTTTGTCCTCTGGTGTCTGAGCTGTTGCACTTGGGATACCTTCCTCCAGTCTCACCCCCGTGGTTAGATACAGTCCCAGGTGTTTCACATTCTGTAGCCGTCGTGAGTGGGATCGCCTTCCTGATGTGGTTCTCAGCTAGGTTGTTGTTGGTGTGTGGAAATGTTACCGGTTTTTGCATAATTCTGTATCCTGAAACTTTCTTGCATTCATTTATCCCTCCTAAGAGTTTCCTGGTGGAGTCTTTGGGATTTCCTAGATCTAAGATCATATCCTCGGTGACCAGGGGTAGTTTGACCTCCCCTTCCCCAGTCTGGATACCTTCATTTACCTCTCTTGCCCGGCTGCTCTGGCTGGAATAATACTCCCAGCGCTAGCTGACCAGGAGCGGTGACAGCCGACACCCTTGTCTTGTCCCAGTTCTTAGACGGACGCTTTCAGCTTCTCCCCGTTCAGTAAGATGCTGGCTGTGGGTTTGTCATGCACGGCCTTTGTTATTCTGAAGTACGTTCATTCTACATCTCATTTGTGGAGGGTTTTTATCATGAAGGGTCCCGAATTTTATCGAAATTTTTTGCGTCTGTTGAGATGATCATATGGTCTTTGTTTCCCCTTCTCTGTGTGTGAAGAATCACATTTATTGATTTGCGTTTGTGGAACCATCCTTGCTTCTCTGGTATGAAACCACGTGATCATGACGTGTTGTTGGATCCGGTTTGCTGGTATTTTGTTGCGAGTTTTGCATCCTTGTTCGCAGGGATACTGATCTGTGGTTTTGTGGTATGTTGTGCCCTGTCTGGCTGTGGTGTCAGCACGATCCTGGCTGCGTAGCGGGAGCCGGGAGTGTCCCGCCGCCCCGGGGTTTGGGGCAGTTTCGGGAGGGTCGGCACCACCGCTCCGGCCTAATCGGCTGCGAATGCACCTGCTCCTGGGCCTTTCTGTGGTGGGGAATGTTCTATTACAAGTTCAGTCGTGCTACTTGCTATCAGTCTGTTCAGGGTTTCCGTTTCTTCCTGGTCCAATCTGTGTTTCCAGGCATTGCCCGTTTCTCCGGGTTTCCGGCCCGCGAGTGACGAGTTCACGGTGGGCTCCCACGGCCTTTCGTGTCTGCGGCGCCGTTGCAGCGTCTCCTTTCCGTTCCTGATTCTGCTTGTTTGGGTCCTTTCTCTTTTTCTGGGTTAGCCTAGCGGGTGGTTTGTTGATTTTGTTTATCTCTTTGAAGAGCAAATTTTTCATTTTGTTTATTCTTAGTATTTTTTTAAAATCTCTATTTCATTTAGTTCTGCTCTGACCTGTTATTGTTCTGCTGCTAGCGTGGGTTGTTTGTTCTTCTTTCTCTAGTTCCTTGAGGTGTCATGGCAGGTTCTTAGTTTATGGTCTTTCTGCTGTTCTGACGTGAGCATTTAACGCCGCGAGCTGCCCTCGGGACCCACTCACAACGTTAGACGGATAATCGAGATAGAAAACCATCACAGAAATGCTGGACTTAAACTGGACCCCAGAAACGATGGCCCCAACAGACATTTCCAGAACACTCTGTCAACAGCTGCAGAGAACGCGTTCTTGTCACCAGCACCTGGGCCACGCTCCCCCACAGACCTCCGGTCAGGCCACAAAACAAGTCTCAACAAATTTTAAAAAACTGAAATCATATCAAGTATTTTCTAAGACTACTGTGGAATAAAACTAGAAATTAATACCAAGAAAAACTCTGAAAACTACGTAAATACATGGAAATTAAACGACATGGTCTGAAATCATCACTGGGTTGATGAAGAAATTAAGATGGAAATTTAAAAATTTTGTGACATGAATGAAAATGGAAATGCAACCTACCAAACCTGTGGGACACACAAAAACAGCACGCAACTTTAAACATCGTATCCCTCATAGCTGGTGTGCGGGCGTCTGGTGGGACAAGTGCTTCTCCATGTTGCCTGTGATACACTCTCTCTGGAAAATAATTTGACAATAGGCACCAATTTCCTCCAAAATAGTCATACTCGTTAACCTAATACTCTCACATTTAGGAATTTATCCAAATAAAATAGTGATAAATGAAATGATACGTGTATGCACACAGACGTATATTACAGCATTCTTTAAAATAGAGTTAATGTTGAAGGAATACAAATGCTTCATATTAGGAGAATATGAAATAAATTATACTATATTTGTATTATCGAAGAGTATGGGCTGGACACAGTGGCTCATGCCTGTAATCTCAGCTCTTTGGGAGGCTAAGGCAGGAGGATCACTTGAAGCCAGAAGTTTGAGGCCAGCCTGGGCAATATAGCAAGACCCCATCTATACAAAAATAAAAAAAAAAATTAGCCCAGTATGGTGGCTGACACCTGTATTCCCAGCTACGCAGGAGGCTGAGCCAGGAGGATCACTTGAATCCAGGCTACGATTGGGCTATAATGACACCACCATACTCCAGTCTAGGCAACAGACTGAAACCCTGTCTAAAAAAAAAAGTTAAGGCTGACATTTACAAAGAAAATTTGATATTGTGGAAACATTACTATGAATACAGTATTAAGTGAAAAAGTCAAGATACAAAACTGCACATGGAGTATAGCCTCGTTGGTAATATTAAACTAGAGGAAGGAAATTCACCGAGCTGCAGTGGTTCATGTACGAGCCGTGAACAGTGTCCAGAGGCAATGGTCTTTTAAGAGTGTGGTATGTCAAACAAAACTGCGTAAGTTTACATATGTATGTAATGCTGAAAGTTTTTAACACTGATATTAATTCTCACCATTCTTGGCTGAAGAAACCGGGTGTGACGGCTAAGTGGATGAAGTATAAACACTGAAAATGACGCTGTGAAGTATTTGGTTTTGAAGCTGGGAAAATGTGAAAACTCCAGACATATGTGGGAAGCGAGGGCCCTGAAGCATCACTGGGATTGAGTTTCCTGTTTGACACGTCAGCAAGCCCATGAGGGGAGACCTGCGGGCAGGTGACAGCCTGGCACCTGCCCGTAAATCTCCAGGCCACAGGTCACGAGGGCCGGCGCGGTCGGCACCCGCGGGAATGATCTAAAATGCGCCGCGAAGAGCCGTCCCACTGCTCCAGGGACGGAGGGCGTGTGATCACAAACAACCGCGGTTTTGTCCAATGTTCGATTACAATACACACTTAATTTGTTCTTAAATCAAGGAAATAAATCTCTCTTTACTGTTCTGCCCTTCCCCGAGGGTGTCTAAGTTGCCACTCTGCACCCGGGGTGTGACAGAGTTTTCTCTCCCCCGTCCCCAACTTCTCCTTTGTCTCTCCTCCCACCCTTCACTCCTCCACCCCGGTTCTTTTCTCCACCTTGTCTAAGCTTACGATGATTAAAAATTCCAAACATGTAAAAGGGGAGGCAATGGCGTGATTAACCTTCAAGTTCTCATCGTCTGGGTGCCGCATTTAATGACATGCAGCCAGTTTTGTTTCATGTGATGTCCCCTGTCCATGTGTCATCTGTTTCCCCCCCATGTGTCATCTGCTGTCCCCCACACCGGGCCACACCCCCCTGGAGGATTGCGAGCCACATCCCCTGTGATGTGCCTGGCGCCGCAGCTCTCCTGCAGGTGGAGTTGGTGGCAAACCGAGGAGACTCTTCGCGGCGTCCTACCTGATTAGAACAGGTGAACTCTCGGGGCCCGAGTCCTGGGCCTTTTGGAAATGGCGCTCCCATTCGATGTGGGTGACAGCAAGTGACTCTAGGTGGTTTTAACTGAACTGGGGTTCAGAGGGCTGAGGCATTTTTCAAAATGAGAAAACTTCCTTTTCATGTTCTTAGGACGTGTGTGCATATGTGTGATAAACAATGATTAGTAGATGGTGCAGAGATGGATAGACACCCTGAGGGTGTGTGCGTGTGTGCACCCTCTGCTCCGGAGGCTTTCTGTAAATGTTCCCAAACTTTAATATTCTTTGGCAGCATTTTATTACCACTGGGCCACAGTTTAGCCTTGATATGAATGTAACTCACAAACACGAACATCCAGTCGATGACTCATCATTGGGTTCGATGTACTGAAACAAGTGCTAACTGAAATTCATTGATTATTTTTAGCTTTATTAAGGCATAACTGACAAATAAAAATTGTCTATATTTATAGCGTACAAAGTGATATGCTGATTACGTATGCATTGCAAAATGATTAAATCAAGCTAAGTAACATATTAATCACCTCATAAACTTACCATTTTGTGTGGTGAGAGCGTGAAAGATATTCTCTCTTTGCAGTATTCAAGAACATCTGATTACTAACTGTGGTCCCCACACTGCACACTAGATCTCCAGAACCGATTCGCCCTACCTGGAACTTCACACCCTTCGACCAACGCCCACCCTCTCCCTGCCCAGCCCCTGGAGCCCCCGTTCTGCTCTCTGTCTCTGTGAGTCCAACTTTTTGGATTCCACCTACAAGTGAGATCGCACAGTATTTGTCTTTCTGTGTCTGTGCCTGACTTTCTTTTCTTGGCATAATGTCTTCCAGGTTCGTCCATGTTGTTGCAAATGACATAACTTCACTCTTTTTCAAGGCTGAGTTGCAGGTATACACCACAGTTTCTTTGTCCATCCATGTGTTGCTGGACAGTTAGGTTGTCTCTGTGTCTCGACTACTGTGAATAGCGCTGCAAGGAGCATGGGGGTGAGGATACCCCTGTGACACACTGATTTCAATTCCTTTGGATGTGACCCCAGAAATGATATACCTGAATCGTATCGTAGTTCTATTTTTAGTTTTTTGAGAGGCGTCCACAGTGTTTTCCATGTGGTGGCGCTAATTTGCATTCCTATCGACAGTACATAAGAGTTTCCTTTTCTCCAGATCCTTATCGACACTTGGTTTTCATCTTTTTGATAATAGCCATTCCAGCTAGGGTAAGATGATATTTTCTTGTGGTTTTAATTTGCATTTCTCTTATGAATAATGATGCTGAGTATTTCTTTGTGTACCTGTTGGTCATTGTATGTCTTCTTCTGAGAAGGTCCTTTGCTCACTTTTTAATTTGGTTATTTGTATTTTTGTTATCAAGATGACACACCAAATAAAATGAAGAACAAAAAACATATAGTCATTACAACAGAGGTAGAAAAGGAATTTGACAAAATTCAACATACTTTCTTTCGTATGAAAACCCTTAGCAAATTAGGTACAGAAGGAATATACCTCAACATAACAAATGCCATGTATCATAAGCCCACAGCTAACAACATAGGCAATGATAAAAAGAGGACAGATTTTTGTCTAAGATCAAGAGCAAGGCAAGATTACCTGCTCTTGCCGCTTTTATTTAACATAGTATTGAAAGTCCAAGCCAAAGCAATTAAGCAAGAAAAAGAAATCAAATGCACCCAAATCAGAAAGGAAGAAGTTACAGTGCCTTTGCAGGCAGATGGTATGATCTTATATATAGAAAATTTTAAGTACTCCATCAAAAAACTGTCACAAATAATAAACTAATTCAGAACAGTTGCAGGATACAAAATCAACAGACAGAAAGTAGTCGCATTTCTAAGCACTTAAAATATACTAAGAAGATAATCCCATTTCCAATAATAGCATTCCCCGCACCAAAAGTGCTTAGGAATAAATTTAACTAAAGAGGTTAAGTTCTGTACACTGAAATCTACAAAATACTGATGAAAGAAATTGGAGATACAAACTAATGGAAAGCTATCTCATGTTCATGTATTGGGAAAATTACTACTGTTAAAATGTTCACACTACCCAAAGTAATCTACAGACTCAATGCAATCTTTATCAAAATTCCAATAACATTTTTCACAGAAATAGAAAAAAATCTTTAAATTTCTATGAAATCGCAAAGATTCCAAATAGCTGGAGCAATTTTGAGCAAAAAGAACAAAGCTGGACACGTCACGCTACCTAATCTCAAAATATACTACAAAGCCATTGTAATCATAGTAGCACCAGCCCAGTAGTTGGATTGCTGGATTGAATGGTAGGTCTACTTTTATTTCTTTGAGGAATTTCCATACTGTTTTCCACAAAGGTTGTACTAATTTGTAATCCCATCAACAGTGTATGAGCATTCCTTTCTCTCTGCATCCATGCCAGCATCTATTGTTTTTGGACTTTTTAATAAAAGCTATTCTAAGAGAGGTGAGGTGATACTTCGTTGTGGTTTTAATTAGCATTTCCCTGATGATTAGTGACATTGAGAAGTTTTTTCATACATTTATTGGCCATTTGTCTATCGTCTTTTGAAATGTTTCTATTGATGTCTTTTGCTGACTTTTTAGTGGTGTTGTTTGGTTTTTCTTTCTGATTTGTTTAAGGTCTTTATATTAATAGATTCTGTATATTAGCCCTTTATTGTATGTGTAGATTGTGAATGTTTTCTCCCATTCTATAGGTTGTCCATTTGCTCTGTTGATTATTTCCTTAGCTGTATCGAAGCTTTGTAATTTAATCAAGTCCCATTTATTTTTTTATTTATTTATTTATTTATTTATTTATTTATTTATACTGTATTTGCCTTTGGAGTTTTAATCATAAATTTTTTTCCCAGGCCAATATCTGGAAGCATTTTTTCCAACATTTTCTTCTAGAATTCTTATGGTTTCATGCCTTACATTTAAGTCTTTTATCCATCTTGAATTAATTTTTGTGAGTAGTAAGAGATATGGATCCTGTTTCATTCTTCTTCATGTGACTGTGCAGTTTCCACAGCACCATTTATTGCATAAGACTTCCTTTCCCCAGTGTATAGTATTGTCTGCTTTGTCAAAGATCAGTTGGCTATCTGTGTATGGTTTTCTATCCAGGTTCTCTACTCTGTTTCATTAGTCTATGTCTCTATTTTTGTTACAATACCATGCTGCTTTGGTTACTATAGCCTTATAGTATAATTTGAAGTTCAATAATGTGATGCCTCCAAATTTGTTGTTCTCACTTAAGATTGCTTTGGCTATTCGGGCTCTTTTCTGATTCCAACCAAAGAATAGAATTATTTTTTCTAGATCTATGAAATATGACACTGGTATTTTGATGGGGATTGCACTGAATCTGTAAATCACTTTGGGTAGTATGGACATTTTAACAATGTTGATTCTACCAGTCCATGAGCATGACTTGTTTCTCCATTTGTCTGTGTCATCTGCAATTTCTTTCCTCAGTGTTTTGTAGTTCTCTTTGTAGAGATCTTTCACTTCCTTAGTTAAGTATATTCCTAGGTATTTTATTTTCTTTGTGTTAATGATGTTGAGTCTTTTATTTGACTCTCAGCTTCACTGTTATTGGTATATAGAAATGCTACTGATTTGTGTGCATCAATTTTTTAAACTGAAACTTTGCTGAATTCATTTATCAATTCCAGGAGTCTCTTGGTGGAGTCTCTGGGGTTTTCTAGATATAAGATCATATCATCAGCAAAAAGCAGTCGTTTGAACTCATCTTTCCTGACTTGGATAACCTTTATTTCTTCCTCTTGCCTGATTGCTCTGGCTGGGACTTCTAATACTATGTTCCCTCTATGCCTAGTTTGTTGAGGGTTTTTATCATGAAACAGTGCTGGATTGTGTGGAATGCTTTTTCTGCATCTATTGAGATGATCACATGCTTTTTGTTTTTGCTTCTATTCATGTGGTGAATCACAATTATTGATTTATGTATGTTGAACCATCCTTGCATCCCAGGGATGAAGCCCACTTGATCAGAATGCATTATACTTTTGGTGTGCTGTCAAATTCAGTTTGCTAGTATTTTATTGAAGATTTTTGCATCAATATTCATAATGGATATTGTTCCATAATTTTCTTTTTTTGCTGTGTCCATTCATGGCTTTAGTATCAAGGTGATACTGGCTTCATAGAATGAGTTGGGGAGGATTTCCTCCTTCTTGATGTTATGGAATAATTTCTGTAGTATGGGTACTAGTTCCTTTTTGTAGGTCTGGTAGAATTTGGCTGTGAATCCATCTGTTCCAGGGCTTTCTTTTGTTGGAAAAATTTTTATTACAGCTTGGATCTCACTGCTTATTGTTGGTCTGTTCAGGAGTTCTGTTTCTTTCTGGTTGAGTCTTGGGAGGCTATGTGTTTCCAGAAATTTGTCCATTTTCTCTATGTTTTCTAGTTTATTTGTGTAGAGATTTTCATAGCATTCATGGATGATGTTTTCTATTTCTGTGGTATCAGTTGTAGTATCTCCTTTTTCATTTCTTATTGAGCTTATTTGGGTCCTTTGTCTTCTATTCCTTGTTAATCTACACTAAGAGTAAGAACCCTGGGTAGTCTCAGTCCTCTCTGGACTTGTTCAGCTGCAATCCAGCTCTGAACTCATAGGACTTAGTGAAAACTAAGCAATTAAAGACATAAAACCACATTATTGATTAAGTATTACAAGACAAAGAAAACCTTCAAATATTGTAGCTTGAACAGTGGAAGTTTTAGGGCAGTGGACGCTTTACAATCCTAAGCTTGTCCTAATTATTTTTCTAAGTGAAATGTTTGTCATTTTCTATGCAATAAAAAACACATGAGAAAAGTTAGATGTTCTACCTGTGTGACTTATTAAGTTTGGAGCAAACCAAGATCTCAGCTTTCTTCTGGAACATCCATTTGAATTAACTTTATATAGGTTTGAGAAGTTCTAGAAAATGTCTATGCATCTATAATTGAAGTTTTTCTGAAAAACTTTAAATCAAATGTAGTTTAAACACTAATGCTTTACATACTTTTTGGAATTTTCCCATCTTGAATCAAAATAATCAATCTTTGTTATGCCTTTCTTTATAGTATCAGAATACGGTGACAGGACTGTGCAGGAATGATCTTGAATTATGCTCTGAAATCCAGAGGGATTACCGGAGTTTGTTTAATATTCTGCTTTCTTTATGTTGCCTTTTCAACTTCAGATGTTTTACAGAATGAATTAGCAATTCATTTCTTATCATGAGTCATGTTAGACTTGCACTAAAGCTTCTATTGCTGTTTGAGGTTTGATACCACACATTTCTCTATTATCTCTCCCAATTGCATTGTGAGTACTTTAAAGACAAAAAACAATCTTATCCTTTATAAAGTTAGTTTTGTACTGACCAGCACCTTGCCTTCTGAATCAGTATAATAGCATTTATTAATTTGATTAAGTAAAACTTACACAACTTTCTAAGCAGTATAATCCTTTAAAAACATAAAGAATATTAATCTGAGCTCCCTAAAGACTGGAAGAAGAGAAAAACTCAACAAAAGCACAATGACTTCTTTGTGAAGAATCATCACTCAGCACATTTTTGTGCTGTGGGTGGGGGTGTGAGGTCTTCCGCTCCAGAGATGGGGGCATTTCTATCTATATTGTGCTTTAGTATCTAATTAACTCTAAATAATGAAGACATTACTGTGGATTTAAATGATAACATTGAATTATGAATCTTTTGTCTTAGCTAAACTTTTTAATGCTTAATCTTTTGATTCAGTAAAATGTTCAGGATTTAACACCTAAAATAGGTTTCTTTCTTGTTGTTTGTTTCGTTTTGTTTTGTTTCAAGGTTTATTATTCCTCTGTAAGGAAAAATTTAGTTTACATTTCATTTTGCTGGTTTAGTAGTTATTGGTTGCAAAGCACAAAGCATGCCTCAAAACCATCAGTAAATTAACAGTAAGAAACCAAAAAGAGCAAAGATCACAACTGCATTGCAAAAGTATTGGGAAAATAAGCTTAATGACAAAAAGATGTGCATTTCCTGATGAAACATATTACAGGTCTTTCTTTTTATTTATTTTCTAGTGAAAAACATAATTTGATTTGTTCTCCTTTTTGCATGTATAAAATGTTATATGGATGCACAAATGTGTTGCTTAAGGAGCTTAGAAATTTAAGAATATGGTAAATAAAACTACATTGTTTCCTCAAGTCATTCTTAACCATTGAGTCAGTTGCTTCAGGAAACGTTCAGCTCACGTGGCGAAACACCATTTACTGCCACGACAAACTGCAGCTGCAGGGGGGTGAACGTCGGGAGTGGAAGGACCTTGGTCACAAGTCAGTCCAATCTGGACGGAGTTAACAGGCGTCGTTAGAGCTGTAATGCCGCCATTTATTGGAGCCCACTAAGCACATGTTCACAGACATGATTTCTTATGTTCATACTAACTCCAAAGGACTCCCTCCCCATTTTTTAGAGGACGGCATTGAGACACATGAAATTTATTTTCCCTAGCAAACGCTGGTGGCACAGACTCCATTCCAGGTGTGTCTGTCTCCAGTTCTTCTCCTGTTCTCCGAAACTTCTGCCTCCATCCCTCATCGCTTTCCTCAAAGTCAGAGTCTAGACTCTTGGTTTCCTCTTCCGATGCTTTTCCTGTTACACCACCATCTCAGACAGGCACACAGTGGTTTAGAAATCCATTGCTTCAATATTTCTATCGTGTGTTCTGAAATAATATTAGTTCTTTCCCTCTTTTTAAAAAAATTCCAGCTTCTTTTTCCATATTTTAAACTACTTTTCCTTTATCTTACACCCCATCAATAACAGAACTTGTATCCAGAATGGATTATAAAAATAACACAACTCAAGAATAAGGAAACAGAACAACCAATATCAAGAGGAGAAAGATTTAAACACACACTGCGTGAGAGAAGATACATGAATGGAACATAAGAACATGAAATAGTGCTCAGTATTATTATTTATCATGAAAATGCAGCACATAAAATCACAGTGAGATACCACTTCATACCAACCATAACAGCTAATACTACAAAATTAAAAAAAAAAACTGGAAACACTAAGTTTTGATGAGGTTATTATAATAAGTAAGTAGAATTTTCATGTATTCCTAGTAAGAATGTAAATTAGTACAACCATTTTGGAAATTAGCTTGGCAGTCTCTTACACAGTTAAAAATACAACCAACATATGATCCAGCAATTACGTTTCTAGATTCTTATTCAACAGAAATAAAAGCAAAGTCCACACCCAGATTTGTACACAAATGTCCACAGCAGCTTCACTCTTAAGAGCTGAGGCTGGAAAAGACCCAGTGTCCGTCAACAGTTGAGTGGGCAACAGCGTGTGGTGTGTCCACGTAACAGAACAGTTAAGAGTAGAGTGGGACAGAGAACGACCTGGATAAACTGCAAATCATGATGCTGACCAAGAGAAGGGAGACCCAAGTAACACTCGGGAAGGTCAGTTCTAATCCATGGTCGTGGACATCACGTCAGTGTTTTCCTGGGCCACAGAGTGCAGCGGGACTGCCTGTGAGGAGGCTCAGGGGAGCTTTTATTTGAGTCTGAAGATTGTCTCTATCTTGACTGTGATAGGGGATTACATGAATCACATATTTGTCGAAATACGTCAAACTCTGTACTTAAAACAAATGCATTGTATTGCGTGCACATTCTACCTCAATATTGTTGATGTAAAATGAAGTGGAAAGATGAGATCCTAACGCCCATGTTGCATTTCTGTCATGGGGTCTGAGGAGACGGCAACGTGAAAACGCCAGCCGGCCTGTAACCCAGCGTCTGTGACCAGCAGCAATGGTCACGCGTGCTCTGTCCGTAACGCTTGCTCCGGTGAGATATCGGGTCCATTTCACGCTAGCTAATGGTACAGTCTTGGGCGAGACTTTAGTTGCTCTGATGGGCTATGATTTACTCAGATCCATTTCTGCCCCGAAGCCTGGGCTTTTCCTTCCAACCCACTGTCCACTCGGACTCAGGATCTCTGCCCCGGTTTGGGGGACAAAGCACACGAATATTACGAGATTGTTAAGAAGATTGGATAATCTGAAGGAACCGTGCAAAATCTCTAATTCTTGAACTAAATTGTTCGAGACATCTTGCTGACATGGTTGAAGCTTTAACTGAATCAAAGATAATTTTTCAGAGTTAATGGCACAGCCATGAAATTAGGATTCTTTCCTACGTCTGTGCGCGTGTTCTCCATCTTGGCGATTGGCTTAAAGATTTTATTGTGAAGGATTTTAACGTTTATTAAGCTCTTTGACAAACACTCCTTTGCCAAATTTCGGACGACGGCTCTTTCTCATTCCATACATCTGTCTTAGCTTAGCTGACTGACATTCTCTCTGAAGTAACACAAGCACATGCAAATTATACTTCAATCATTTTATAATATTTTAACATGTGGAAAAAACGGGTCCTGCTTTGCATTTTATCTTCTATTTTCACAAGTTAAACATTGAATGTCAAAAAGTATGAGAACAGAATTTTGACAGCAGGTCTCATTCAAAAATCTCTGATCTTTCTACTTCATTGTTGTTTTCTTATCCGGCAACCGAGCTAAATCTGATGAATTTATACAAATAGACAAGGACTACAGTCTCTTTTGTTTTTCTGTCATCAGCAAACTGCCAGTGGGCAAAGCGTATTTTCATTGTTTTGTGGAAGTGATAATTACTTATGTGGTCACTGAAAAATGAACTCCACACATCATAAATGGAGCAGATATTCTATTAAAGTCATTTTGCACTTTTATGCATATGTAACAGCTTACAGATAAGATTCCTTTCAGAGTCCAAAAATGGTAGCATTTTTAATATAAAATTTTCGGTGAAGTTCTAGAGAACTAATATTTACATTTCACTGTCAAATCCCTTATATATTTTACATGCTTTTGCTTAAAAGTATTAAAAAATAGAATGTGTCCTTCTTATGCTTTTTAAATTTAAGACATCAAAATAACGTGATCCCTTTTCATAGAGATTTAGGACAAATTTGAATGCCTGTTTTTGCACTGTGGTGCAGAACACATTCTGTTCTCACTTGCTATGGACTTTTCAGGTCCTATTAACATTTGCACTTACAGTAACTATTGAGCCTGAGGCTGCCTGTAAAAAGCTCACCACCACCCTGGCAGTTTGTTGCTCTCCCATTTCAGTTATTTGAGAAACTCTGGAACTGAGATGCTAAGTCTACATTACACAGCTATATGGGGACCTCTAAGCAGGAATGTCTTGCGGACCTGGCGTCAGTACACGGACTTGCCGGCACAGAGGTGGGTTCCGTGGCGCAGAGCTGCGTGTCTTCTGCAAGGGCTGTCGCGCTGACTCCGGAAGAGAAGAGTCCTGCGATGTCGCATCATCCACGCTCCCCTCGGTCTCCTCCAGCCCTCCCACAGTCCCAGCTCCATAACAAATTTCGTGACACTCGTGTTTGCTGAAAATAGGAAATCTTACATCATTTTGGCTTACAGATTCACATGGTTTTGTATTTATTGCTATTTAATTTATTTGATCATGAGTTATCGGTCGAATTTAATTTTCTAAATTGTTCTTCCTCCATCCTCAATTTAATATTTAGCGAATGAGTAAATGATACAGAAAAGCAATGAGTGGTTTAATACCTCACAGGCATTTATTTAAACTCTAGGCTTCTCATTTATTTCACAATTCTGAATTTTAATGCACCGAATTTCTATTTTACTAGAGAATATAACTTTGATCATAAATGCTCTCTGTAGTATTGGGTACCAGAATTAAAGACCTACTTGTACGGACTGTTAGCACGGTAGGGTAGTTTGGAGCTGTCACAGCGTGGGGGTGACGTGGTCGGGGCAAATCTAAATGGAGGCGTTGCCCTTAGCACTTAAATGATTTAGACGATTTCAAAAGAATCTCTGGTACCTAATATCGCAGAAAGCGCTTACATGGTTTCAAAAGACAGAGGAATGTGATGCAAAATCAGAGATCTGAGAGAGGCAGAGAGAAATTAGGAGCAAATAACCTGATAAATATGTGAATAGATCCAACCAACAAGAAAAACAATACTTTGGGGGTTGAACAAGACAGAATCGACATGCACAAAATTAGCCATGAGTTGGGAGAGGGGATGATGTGAGTGTGCTGAGGAATTTTAGTTTGGAACCTCACTATATATACTGCATAACTGTAAGCATTAATGACTAAATATCATAACTGTTGATTTTGGAGGTCACCCTGACTGCATTAGGGGTGCCCACGTAGCTGTCAGAGCATTAATTATCCTCAACCTTTGCGCTAATTGTCCTCAGTGCTCCGATGGGCTCTGAGCCCAGCCCTCTTCTGCCAACGGGGAAACCCGGTGCGCAGGCAGGAGATCGGAGCACTGGGCCGCCCAGGTGGGCTGCGAAGGTGTTTCTGGAGGAGGCTGGTGTGTGAGTCTGTGGACCGGGTGGGAAACACCCTCCCTCCACGTGGGCAAAGAGAGAATTCCCGCTCTCTCTTCTGGAGTCAGCGCCCTTCTTCTCCTGCCCTCGGATGTCCAGCCCCTCTGTCCGGGGCCTTCAGCCGGGACTGAGAGTCACGCTGTCGGCCTCCCTGGCTCTGAGGCCTCCAGACGTGGGCGCGCCAGCACCCGGCCCGCCTGGCCCTTCAGCTCACGGACGGCCTGCAGCCTGTAGTGAGTGGCTCCCACAACAAATCCTTTCTCTGTCTGTGTGTGGGGAAATGTCCTGTGAGTTCATAGTGCGTCAGCTCACGGTGCGTCTCCTGTGCACACACGACGCGCGGTTCTCCGGACAAGGCTGAGGGCCCGAGAGGCTGGCGGCGCCCACCGCAGGTTTTGGTCAATTTTGTCAAAACCTTAGGCTGCCCCGACGGTGTTAAAGTGACCACAGTGACGTAAGCATTTCTTATGACTAGGGTTCAGCTGCTCCTGTTACACCGTGCGTGTCTGTGCTCACAAAATACACACGTTATTATCGCCTATGTCATTGTGTAAAGTAGCCTAGGAAGTGTTCTGGCCTGTTTTATATGTTTCCCCAATAAATTCTCCTTTAAAAAGGTAACTAAATGTCTTTTAAAGAGTTTTTTAAAATTATTTTTCAGGATTTTGATCTGTCAGGATTGTGATTTTTAGGATTGTGGTCCCAAACATATAATAAAAACATATGTGGCAAAATATAAAGAAAAAACTAAGTCAATCGTGAACCGCAGTTTAGACTGGAAGTGAAGGTCTGATGGGGGGGAGATGGGAAGAGGGTGACAAGCAGATGGGCTGCTCTGAAATTAACGTCAACGTGCGTTTCTTAAACGGGGTGGGGGCGCCTACGGAGGTGTTTCTTGGATTTTTTTCCTTGTGCTCTACATATGTTACATCTATATTACTTTGTGTCTCTACAATACTTTGAAAATCAAAATTAAAATGTAAAATTAATAGAAGAAAATTAAGTTTTTGTCAATTGTACTTCAAAAATGCTGAAAAAATAAATTAATTTAGGAAAAGCTACTAAGAGTTCACAGTCTGAAAGTTTCTGCGGCAAATCAACATAAATCGACATAAATAAATATATCATGTAAACATTAATTTAGAGATGACATAAAACAGATAAACCACGGTACTCAAGTCTAAACAATGAAGCTAAGGTCAAATAAAAGTGAAGAAGTGTTTTCTACGTGCTTTTGTATTGTGTAGAGGAGAGTAGACTTCTGTGAGTCATATTAAAACGCAAGTATGCGGATCTCAAGCACATATATCACACAGAGCCAATATTCTTAGTGAACAAAATGTTCCAAGACCGTCCACATCACATGGGCACTCCGATTTCTTAACAGGGTGCAGGACATGCACAGGAAACTCGGACAGAAGAACCAGACGTGACTGAAAGGTCGAGGGAAAATAAACGTCACTGGCATTAGACGCACGCAATTAAAACAAGCAAGGGTTCACCGCGTGTCAGGTTGTCCGGATTGTTCGTGGTCATACCCGGCGTTGATGAGCAGCGTACCTCGCGAAGTTACGGCCTCCCACAGGCCAGCTGGCAGCAAACACTAAACGTTTTAAACTCGAATACTCTCTTAGCCAATATTTTGTAATAATTCAATCTAAAAGAAATAATAAACCAGCTAGGCAAATATTTATCCTTTAGAATATCCCATATAAAGTGCGTGGATACAAAAGAACTGCTAAAGTGCACAGACCCCACAGCGCTGATGCCTGGAGACAGCCCAGGCCGGCAGAGCCATGAGTGAGAGCAGGTCACGGAGGACACGCCGCAGGGACAGTCCTTCGTACATGAAAACGTCACTCACGTGTGCACAGACTGAGGGGAGACACAGGCCGGGAGAGGGGCGGACGGAAGAGGGCGGCCAGAGGACAGAAGGGGCCACGAGGAGGGGACTCTCACAACAGGGTCCTGGGTGGAACTGAAATAATTGACTCCCCCCACCACACCCGCTCTTGTGTTTGAATTTGCAGTTTTCTCACAATCGTCTCGGCTAAACGTTCTAACAAGCTAGAGTACCACAAAGCGGCAGCTGAGCCAGCGGGAACCACTTCCGGGGCAGACAGAGAACCCGGTGTGGCTGGAAACGAGGCCTCTTTAAGGACCGCAAAGGCCCACCAAGGTCAGAGTGGGAGGTGACAGAAGCTTGACGTGTTGTGTGGTTTTAAAGCTGTTCCTCCTCTCTCGTCTCTCTCTGCAAAATAGAGGACACAGTGCTGGACCAGGGAAGTGACGCGTCACAACGTGGGGACCGGGAAGGTCATTCTCCCTCTGCACAGCCGAAAGCATCAGACGGCACCTTTCCATACGGTCCCAGCACGGCGCACGTCCCCTTTGGGGCTGCGGCTGACTCCATGTCGCAGGTCGGGGCTGGGCGGTCCCTTTGCGGCTGCGCTGTCAGGACAGGAGAGCGTGGATGCCCTCACAGAAACCTGGGCACAGGTGGCGTCTGTGCCCACACACGTGTGTGCGTGTGCGTGTGTGTGTGCGCGCGTGTCTCAGCCCCACATTTGCTCTCAGCCGCAGCTGCTGCACATCCAGCCGCTCAGCACTGCTGGGCATCGCGGCCCCAGAGGCATGGGGAGCCCGCCCTGGGCTCCCACCCTGGGCTCCCACCCGGCCATGCATGGCGGGCGGCCTCGGCAGCAGGTCACCTTCGGTGCAGACGCAGCCACATGTGTGTCACTTCGCACACGCTCCCCCGACGTCGCGAGCCAGACAGCTCGGAGCTCTCGCCCACCGGCCGTCCCTGCAGTTTTAAGCCCCTTCTCCCGTCGTTTAGCGCAGTTCGTACGGTCCGTCCTCTCTCCTTCCTACGTTTCCCGACGATACCGAACAGCGCGTGCTCAGGAAAGAAAACCCGACAGGGAATCCGGTCTGTATGCCTCGCTCTGTCAATGTTCTACTGCATCTCTGGGAAGGAGCACTGACTGCTTTAAACCTGTAATTAGCTTGCCAGGTCTCCTTCCAACGACCTTGCGAAGGCCTTAGAAGGATGGTAGGTGACCGCGTGTGCCAGAGTGCAGAAGGACGTCCCCGACAACTTCTGACTTTGTCTGACTTCCCTGAGTGACCCGGCTCCCGCCTCCGGCCCTTCGCTTGAGATGAGTCCGGTTGTCGAGAGCCTGCGGCCTCCCCTCCTCCGGCTCGGCTGGCTGCAGCCTGAGCGCTGATCCCACCCCGGGGCCGGAGCCCTTGGCCGCCTGTGCGAGGCCAAGACAGGCTGTCGCGAGGCGGCTGGACGCGGAGCTTCCACTGTCGGACGAGGGCGAGGCTGAGGACAGACAGGGGCCCACGCCCGAAGCACCCAGCTCCAGCAGGGTGCGGACGCTGGAGCCGCCACCACGGAGAGTCCCACTGAATCCCGGGGGAAGCGGCCGGGAGCCGCAGTTCTGAGAGCGGAGCAGGTGCCGTCCTTGTGGGGACTCGGCCCTCGCCGAGAGGCAGACGCCCTGCTGTGAAGGGCAGAGTCAGTGCCGCAAGGCGGGGTCCGTGTGAACTGTGCAGCGAGTGTTTGGTGAAGACCCTGCACTGTCCTCTCCTCCGGCCGCAACCTCGGTCTTGTTGACGTCTCTGCTCCGCAAGCCGTTGTCTCCGCGGAAGCTGACCCACTGGTGATTGGACGATGACCCCATTCCCCTCCCAGTGACCCCCCAATCCCCATGTGGGCTCCCCATACCTCAGAAAGTGACTATATTTGCAGATATGTCCTTTAGAAAGGGGGTTATGTTAGACTGGGCCATTAGGGTGACAGGTGTCCTTGGGTGAAGAGGGAATTCAGACACACAGAGACACTGGGCGTGTGTGCACCCATGGGACGGTCGTGGGGACACAGCCAGGCGGCCCCACCGCCGCCAGCCACAGAGAGCCTCAGAGACACTTACCTGCTGGTGCCCAGATCTCAGACCACCCGGATCTCAGCCACCAGCCCCAGAACCGTGGGGAAGTAATGTCCATTGCTCAGGCCCCGATCTGTGGCGTCAGTCACGGCCAGGCCCTCGGCCTGTGGCATTAGCTGGGATTGGGTCCTCCGGTCCATGGCGGTGGCTGCGCACCCTGAGCAGCAAAGCAGTGGGCTGGGACCTGTGGCTCAGTCTCTTCCCACGTGACACCCTCTCTCTGCTGCCCGTGGGAAGAGCCAGACCTGGAATGCAGCTGCCCATCCTGTTCTGCGATAAGGAACTTCCTTTTGACTTGAGCCTGTCTGGGCCGGTTGGTCTTTTCCCTGCTTCCTGAAGCTGAACACATCCGTGAACACCAGGCCGTTGCCGCCCAGCTCCTGTAGCCGTCCTTCCGCGGCCTGTCTGGACCCTCGCTGTGTGGCGCGCTGTCTGCACGCGGGCTCCGTGGGGTCAGGTGGTGCTCAGGGCGGCCGCAGAGCAGGTCTCCACAGCCAGATCCTTCGCCCAGGTCTCAGACGGCCGCGGGCCAGAGAGTCTCGTCCTGGGTCCCTGGTGGCCGCCCCAAGGAGCGCCCACTGGCCAGACCCTGCTGTGAGACCACGGCCCCCGCCAGGGAGCTGCGGGGAGAGCAGGGGCCGGTGTGGACGGCGGGAAGGACGGGGAGGTGAGAGAAATGGGGACGCCTTCCCGCCAGAGCTGCCCTGGGCGGGGCCTTGGGCTGAAGAGGCCGTGGGACCAGGGAGCTGCAGAGGGCGGCAGAGAGCAGGGGAGCGGTGGCGGCACCTGGGTTCCCTGTCAGCGCTCGCTGGCGTTTTCCTGATGCTGACAAGTTCGTGCGACGGCTGAGGACAGGCGCGGGCTGCTGTCTGTCTGTGGGTACAAACCGCATCTCCCCACTGCGTAGGGCACGGCGCGATGACACTTACCCGTGCATGCTGAAAACACGCTTGGAGACACTCATGGTGTTTAAATACCTTGCGATTCCCGGTCCGTCAAAGAAAGCAGGCTCCAGGCGGCAGCTCCCCCTCCCGCCCTGCGGGGCCAGCCAAGCGCCGGGGTTGCCGCGTTTAGGCCAAACCTCGAGGGAGGGCGGGCCGCGCTGGCCCTTTGCTTGCACAACATGTCCCGTGTTTGGGGCGCTGGAGGGAGCTGTGGGGCAGACTCCTGGCGGCCCGGTGTGGGCAGGGAGCGGGGCGGGCAGAGGCGCTCGCGGGCCTGCAGGCGCCCACGGCCGTGGCAACCCCTCACTGCCTCCCCTCCAGCCTGTGGCTCCCAGAGCACCCTGGCAAGGATTTTTAAAAGTGGGGTGACAGCTGAGCCCCTGGTTCCGTTTCCCTGCACACTGGAAAGGCCGAGTCTCCCTCTCGTGCTCACAGGCTCTGCTCATCTCGCCATTGCCCCGCTGCGGAAAGTCGGCCGCGTGGAGGCCGTTCCACAGTGATTCACGGCTCGCATAAACTCCGCATTTACAGAGAAATTCTACAACAATAAAGCATGACATATTTCATGGGGATGAGGCCATGTGATACGATCTTTGAGGCTTCATAAAACTTTAAATAAAATTAACACACATAACTTTTAATGCACCCATGTCAGAGCATCTTAAAATCATAAAAAACAAACTCATAAAATCTTTTAAGCAGCACTAAAGTTTGGATTCTTAGCTTGGTTTATCAAATGCTGTTTAAAAGCCTGGAATGGTTGCAGAGATAAGGTGTTTTCGTGACACTAACGTTCTGGTTTGATGTTTCTGATCACGGGTGGCTGGAAGTGAAACCCCTACAGACTCTCCTACTTACGATACGAGGTTAGCCGCCCCGGCTGGGCAAGATCTGTCTTCTCCCTTCTTTTACTTTCAGCCCGTTTGGGCCTTTGAATCCTTAGAGTGTGGCATCCTGCATTGCCCCAGCCCATTCCCACATGTGCCCAGAAAGCGGACAAACCCGTCTCAGCTCGTCAGGCTGATTGCAAAGCCGGGTGCGGCCGCCTCCCTGCCCGGGACCGGCTTCCCGCCCTGCCCCCCCGAGCAGCGTCCTCAGTGCAGCCCTGTTTCTGGCTTTAACTCTATTTCTCGTATGACGTCTTCGGTGGGGAAGGCCGCGTGGGGTGGGGGAGAGAGGCAGGACATGAGAACACTGGCTGCCTGGGTTTCAGGAAATGGGTTCTTTGTGTTCATTTGCACCCCAGCTTTTAGCTTTGACGGCTTTGGGGGCTAACTTACATAACATAAAATTCACCTCTTTTAAGTGCACAATTCAGTGATTTTTAGTGTCTGTGCAGAGTGTAGAAGCACTACCACATCCAGTTCTAGAACTTTCCCATCCCGGGTCGATCTCTCACACACAGTTACAGCCGGTCCCCACCCCAGCTGTCCACCGCTGTTATCGAGTCACCGGCCGATAAACATCCGGACTGTTTCCACTTTTTAGTTATCGTGGATGATGCTGCTATGAGCATTCCCGTGCGAGTCTTTATGTGGGTGTGTGTTTTTATTAATTTAATTTTATTATCTTGTGAAATATATTTGACATAACATACTTATAAAATTATCACCCATATTATATGCGTGTATATGTGAGGAATACTGATAAAACTCACACCCGCAAAACCTGCGTAACCACCCCGGGTTGAGAAACGAGTCAAGCTCAGGGCCATGGACGCCCTTACGTGAACTGACCCCAATGCACCCTCTTCATGCACAAGTGAAAACAGCCGTCATCCAGCACTGGGGCAATCGCTTCCTTGCTTTTCTTTATAGCTTGCAGTATGTGCATCTCCAGAAAAATGCTACAGTACATAAATGGAATAATACCATGAATATCTTTGTGGTTTGCTTTTATCTCAACATTGTGACATTTGTCCAGCTAGATACATGTGGCTGTGCTTTGTTCGTCTGTACTGTTGCATAGTTTTTTATCGCATAAATGCAATATATCTCAATTTTAAAATGAATGCACCCTATTATTGATGAACTTAGGGCAGATTTCAGTTTTTGGCTATGCTGCTATGAAAATTCTCATATTTTCTGGTGATGTGCACACATGCAGAAGTTTCTTTGAGTATGTTCCTGGGAGAATCGCTAGGCCTTTGGGCATGCTCATGTTCCACTTTACGGGCAAATGTTTCCAGAGCAGAAGTGTTGATGTCTGCCCCCACCAACAATGTAAGATTCCTTGGCTCCAAGTCTTAACCACCGCTCTGTACTTTTAGAGTTTTTTCCTTTTTCTAATCTGATGAAGGTAAAGATATCTGATTTTTTAAAATTCACATTTCTTTGATTTTCAATAACACCAAGTGTTTTGGATGTTTTGATTTTATATTTAGCAAAGTAGTCAGGACTTTTGTCCATTTTTCTATTGAGATTTTTGTCTTTTGTATAATTTTTTCAAGTTTTTGTCATTCTCACGAAGCCCAGTAGTGAGGATGAGAGGCAATGCCATGCTGCAAGCTGCCTCAAAGCTGGGATTTTTTTCCACTTTGCCCAAGGGTTCTGTTGGTGCATAATAGGTGTACATATTTGGGTACATGTGGCTATTTAATACATTCATATAATTTGTAAGGATCGCATCAGTGTGCTTGGTATGTCCATCACCTCAAATATTAGTCTTTTCTTTATGATTTTTTAAAAATAAATTGTATTGGGACAAACTCACACAAAGAAGTACATAATATATGATTTGAGTTTCTCTGAAATTCTAGGGAAGGCAAAGCCAGTGGCGTGAATCATGTAGGCGTTTGCCCACTGCCGGGGACTGGGAGAACTGACCACACGGGCGGGAAGGAGCTCCGGGTGATAAAAGGACCCATGTCCAGGATGCGGTGACGGTGGCCTGTTTCCATCCCCCCGGTGCGGTGGTTCGGGCTGGAAGTGCTGTCTGGTGGGCAACTGTCAGACTGGTTTCCGGGACGGCTGTTCTGCCTCCCATCAGCCAGCGCTGGGTGAGGGTCCCCGTTTCCCGCTGAGGTTCGTTATTATCGTCTGCCGTCCTCGTTACGGCCCTTCCTGTAACTCTGAAGTGGCATCTCAATGTCGTTTTAATCAGCACTTCCTTAATCACTGATGATGTCGAACATCTTTTTATGGCCATACCATTCTTTGCTCTCCTTTAGTAAAAGGTCTTAAATATCTTTGCCATTTTTAAAAATCAGATTGTTTATTTTCTTGTTGATTTGATGCTCACAGGTGACGTTGCAGGTGCCCTGGTGGACACAGGACGTGGTGGCACCACATTTAGAGCCAGAGAGAGAGGAACAGGGAGAGACCAGAAGTAGGAACTCATGGAGCCGCCCCTCCTCCTTCCCCTCCTGCCCCCCAGCTCCGCAGTCAGGTGGAGCCCTCCATCGGCTCACCTGCGGGGGAGCTGCGTGGTGCCCACGCCCTGTCTCAATCCCTGGCCCTGGCGCTTATGAGAAGTGCCAGAATCACTGTAGCTTTAATCAGCAGTTTTAGAGCAGTTTGCTGCGCACCAACAGGTAAAAAAGCAGACTGAGCACCCCCTACCCCAGGAATTCTTAGGTCATCAGTGTGTTTGTTCATGGTTCTTAAACATTGTAAGAAAATTTGGCCTTGGGTTATTCTACCCTCAGAAAATTCTGGAGTTTTTAGGGGTTTTTTTCTTTGTTTTATGGAAAGTTAAAGATTACCTATATAAACATAAATGATAAAATATAGTATGAAATTATTTTTAAGAAAAGCAAAAAATATATTAGCCTAGATTGTTTTGAGTTTAAATGTAAATATTCGTGTTTTTTTTTTAGGGTGAAACGTTCGTCCTGCAGGTTAGCGTTTCCATCTCCCTGGCGTTCGTGGCTTTCAATGGATTGTGCAGACATGTGATGTGTCTCTAGTGGGTCTGCGTCTAGGAACAGAGAAGGAATGCAAATGTCGGTAGCGTCACCACCAATACAACTCCAGGCCATAAAATACCTCCCTTATTTTTCCAAGGAACTGCCCCAGATCGAGGCTTGGGTAAACAAAGCAGCACATGAAAAGTGGGTCCATCAGCCAGCAGGGCCGTGACGTCCAAAGTCACCCTGCGTACAGGGGACAGAAATGTGTCCAGTTTAACTGAGGACAGAGAGGTTTAAGGAGTCCCAGGAGGGTCGTGATACATCTCCTTTAGGAGTTCTCTTCGGGGTGGAGAAAGCCTGTTAAGTGCTAACCGTTTCTTCTCCACCCCTTTACAAAGGCAGTTTGTTTACTGATCCTGGGCGTGGTTTCCTTCACTGGATTCCTTAAATTTTCACTGACCTGCTCGGGGCACCTTCCTGTCAAGCTTGCTTATTTACGTATTTGTTTATGTTAACCTGGAAGCCCAGGGTTTTATTCCTTTGGGTTAAGTTTGAGAATTAGAATTACAAATTCTGAAGCAAAATCCTGAGTTCGTGCGAACTAGTTTGAGACTGAAACAAGATGCAGAGACTAGGTTTCCGGAGCTCCAACCCCTCGTGTGTCTTTTGTTTAGATATGTTTTAACCGATACATAAAAATTGTACATACATGGGGTGCAGTGTGATATTTTGATACACGCACACAGTGTGTGACAATCAAATCAGGATAGTTGAGATATCCATCGACTCAAATATTTATCATTTCTTTGTGTTGGGAACACTTCAGAACTTTTAGCTATTTTGAAATATAAGTATGAAATAAATTCTTGGTAACTGTATCACCCTACTCTGCTATGGAACACTAGGACTCATTCATCCTGTCTGGTTGTAATATGTGCCCATTAACCAACATTTCTCCATCTCCTGCCCCACCCTTCCCAGTCTCTGGTGACCCCTCCTACTCTCCACCTCCATGAGATCGACTGTTCTAGCTCCCGCACACGGGTGAGAACATGTGGTGTCTGTCTTTCTGTGCCTGGCTTATTTCACGTAACATAATGACCTCCGGTTCCACCCACGCTGCTGCCAATGACATGATTTCGTTCTTTTCTGAGAATGAACAATATTTGACTGTGTATATACCACAGTTACTTGATGTACTCATTCCCTGAAGGATACTTAAGTTGTCATGTACTGACTTTCTGACATGCTGTAAGATTCGGTTTGCTAGTATTTTGTTTAGGATTTTCACATCTGTGTTCATCAGGGATATTGGCCTGTGGCTTCCTTCTGTTGTGTCCCTGTCTAGTTTTGGTATCAGGGTTATGCTGACCTCATAGAATGAGTTTGGAAGAATTCTCTCCCCTGAAATTTTTCAAAAAAGTTTTAAAAACATTGGAATTAGTTTTTCAACCAGAAATAAACCTGTCTCTCGCCATATACAAAAATCAGCTCAAAATGGATTAAGGACTTGAAGGTAAGACCTGAAACTATAAAAGTACTATAAGAAAATGGAGAAAATGCTTCAGGACATTGGTCTTATGAATAAGACCTTAAAAGCACAGGCAACAGAGGCAGACAAGGACAACTGGGATCGCATCAAGTCGAAGAGCTTCTCTGCAGCAGCAGGAGCGGAGGAGCGGCGTGAGTGGGCGCACAGAGCAAGGGAAAGCATTTCAAACCATTCCTCCAACACGAGACTAACATCCGGAATGTGCAAGGAACTCAAACAGCTCGGCAACAACGACAAAATCCAGCTTCAGAAAGGGCAAAGACCAGAACAGACATTTCTCAAAAGTAGACATACAAATAGACAAAACACATATGAAAAAAGGCACAACATCGCAAATCATTAGGGAAATACAAATCAAAACCACCATCAGGTGTTATCTGACTCCAGCCAGAAGGGCTAATTTTTTTTTTTTTTTTTTGAGACACAGTCTCACTCTGTTGCCCAGGCTAGAGTGCCGTGGCATCAGCCTGGCTCACAGCAACCTCCAACTCCTGGGCTGAAGCGATCCTGCTGTCTCAGCCTCCCAAGTAGCTGGGACTATAGGCACACGACACCGGGCCCGGCTAATTTTTTCTATTTTTATTTGTTTGGCTTAATTTCTTTCTAGTTATAGTAGAGACGGGGTCTCGCTCTTGCTCAGGCTGGTCTAGAACTCCTGACCTTGGACGATCCACCGACTTCAGCCTCCCAGAGTGCTAGGATTACAGGGCCACCGTTCCCGGCCCAGAAAGGCTATTATTAACAAGACAAAAAATAACAAATGTTTATGAGGGTGAGGAGAAAGGGAACTCTTACATGCTGTTCATGGGAATGTAAATCAGTACAGTGATTAGGGGAAACAGTATGGAAATTCCTCAAAAAATTAGCAATAGAACTATCATGTGATCCAACAATCCTGCCACTGGATATACTACGCCCAAAGAAAAGGAAATCAGTGCATCACAGAGACACCTCTATTCACGAGACCCAAGAAATGAAATCAAGCTAAGTGTGCACCTGCGTGGGGCACCCTTGACATAAGCGACGGCACCTCAGAGAAAGGCTCCACCTCATCCTCAGAAGGCACCGTGCTGGCAGGGACCAGATGCGCCTAATCAGTAAAGATGTCCTCCACCAGGGGAGGACGTAACCTTCCCTGTCGGCCCTCACCCGAGGACTCGAAGGCCATTAAATGAGGACTCCACCAGGTGGATGCGGCCTCTCCATTGACGCCGCCTTGCCGTCACTCGAGGTCAGCACCAGCATCTGCTGCCGAGGGCTCTGCCCAAATCCAGGGCTCTGCCTCGCGAGACGCCACGCTGGCCGGATCGGCCCAGGGCCCCCCGTCGTCCCCCTCTCTCTCCTTGGACTGGCTCATTAACCCCTTCCCTGCCCCCTTTCCTCTTGGTGTTAAATGTCGCTTTGTTTGTCGCGGGGAAGTTAATCTGTAGCATTGACATGCAGATGACGTGCTACTGCGCACTGCGTGGGCCCGCGTGCCCCGGCTCTGCACCAAGCCGAGGGCCGTCCTAGGAACTGCCTCCCTGGAAACTCCACGCAGCTCGAGCCTCTTATGATTGAATAAGCGTCCATGAAAGTCTGACCTCGTGGGAAGACACGAACTTTCCTGACCCGGTCACGTCTGGCCTTGCGCCACTCACGGCACCATGGAAAGGCGAACGACAGCGCGAATGCGGCGCGCAGTGGAACACCACGGAGCCATCAGGGAGGGAAACCCCGTCATTCGCCAACACGGGGCCTGGAGGACATTTCGTTAAGGGACACAAGCCAGGCTCAGAAAGACAGACTGCACGCGTCACTTCCATGTGGGAGCCAAAAACGACGTCTCGCAGACGTGGAGAGTAGAACAGTGGTCGCCAGGGCCGGATCGTGCGGGGAGGGGACATGGCGAGGGCTGTTAATGGGCACGAATTTGCAGCGAGACAGGAAAACCAGCTCCAGGGCTCTGTGTCACTCAGGTGACCGTAACTGGTAATAACAACAATTTATCCTGTATTTTCAATAGCTTAGAAGAGCGGATTTTGAAAGTTCCCAACACAAACGAGGGACAGATGTTTGAGGGGACAGACATGCTGCTGACCCCATTTGACTCTGCGCACCGCATGTGTGGAAACTCACCGTGCCGCGTACCCCACAGATATGTGCAGTAGTATGTGTCGGTTAAAAGAATGAAATGGAAAACTGGAAAATAAAGAAGAAAGTGATGAATGAAGAGGGTCAGGAAGAGGGAGGAAGAGAAAGACAGTGGAGCAGGAGAGACGCCAAGAAACCGTGGGGACCCCCTGGGGCGCCAGCGCCATCTCAGGACGAGCAGCCCGAGGGTTCCTGAGCAAAGGGTCTCCGTCCAGGTGGGGCCTATGTGACCGGGGAGTTGCGGAGAATGTGGGGCAGCGGATGGACGTGAGGTCGCCTCGTCCTGGAGAGGAGGTTTCAGACGCCAGCGCGAGGACACGGAGCGGAAGCCGGGCCCACGGCAAAGCGCGCTCGGGGAACCTCCCACACCTGCCACAGGCGGAAATGAGTGCTCTACATGAGAAGTTGTGAATTGGGGAACGAAGCGTCTTCTTTGGGGACCTATAGACTTGTGTGGTTTAAATAACATGCTAGAAAGCAGTTCTTTGACATAAAATGCAAATTTCAGGCTCCTCTTCCCAGCATTTGGACTTGACAACACTCGGCTGGCGGGAAATGCCTGTCCTGAGGGTCTGCGCTGACCGGGCTCCCCGCACACCCCCGTGCGGGTGCCCTCAGCCTGCACGCACCCCTCGCCGTGGGGACGTCCAAGCGTGACAGCCGTGTCTTTGCCTCAGAAGCACCTTCAGGGTTTCGGTAGCTCCTTCCCTGTATTTTGCACGCAGGACGCTCAGTGTTCTGTGTTGCACGTGTGTGTCACCCAGCCCCACACCGAACGTAGACGCTGCTTAAGATCTTCAGGAAACTCTAAGATGATGGGCAGCATCGAGGGCTCGGCAGTCGTGGTCAGGACAGAGCACCGCGGACTGACACTCTGCCAAGGACGCTGCGTGTTTGCACCAGAAGAGTGTTGCGCAGGCCTCGGAGATAAAGAAACCCAAGGAACAGAAGCCGTTGACCCAAAACGAAAGAGGGCGTTCTTTCTGATGTGCCAGGGCTGGCACGTGGGCTCATTACACACCTGCCCTTCAGGCAAAACTCTGCCGCCCCAGGTGTTTGGGAAACATTGTCCAGACAAACCTGTCATGAAACAGCTGCCCAGATGTTCAGCTG
>CAUYSK010023966.1:0-27409 GCA_963575035.1 Avahi laniger | reverse complement strand
TGAGCTAAGTTTTATCTGCCTTTTCTCCCCTTATTTTCCTTTCACAAAACAATAGGAACTAGGTGGTGACATTCTGTTTTCATTTTGTCTTTTTGACAGGGTAAAAAATGTTTTTAGCTAAAACCTACCTTATGGTTTTATTTTTAATTGTTAATAGCCAACTGTACAGAAAAGTGATCTAAAAAATACTGTTAAATCAATTCTTGAGTTTAGAGAGAGAAAATGTGTGTTTGTCTGAGTTTATGGACGCCTTGATCTTGCTGTTAAAAAGTCACCATTGATTTAGTAATCCCTGATAACTAAAGCATGCTAACGTTTTCTCGGTTGTGTTATAGCTGACTGCTTCTAACATGGAAGGAAAAAGTTGTCCGAGTGAAGTTTTGGTTTGTACGACAAGTCCCGACAGGCCTGGACCGCCAACCAGACCCCTCATTAAAGGACCAGTCACATCTCATGGCTTTAGTGTCAAATGGGGTATGTTTTGCTGCTGCTGACACTTTATTTTTGACAGAGTTTTAAAAATGAATTTCAGAAGTGACAAGCCAAAAACTAAATGGACACTATTATTTGAAGGAGATTTATGCGTTTGGAATATACATATGAAAAACGTCCTGAGACTTCTACAAATTGAAATGGACAGTTCCATTAAAATTTAAGTGGACAATTAAATTTTAATGGAAATTAAAATGGGTAATTTTAAGAGTATCTCATTTACTTTATGATTTTCCTATATTGTATATATTTTCTCCTATATTTTTAATGTGTTATTGATTTGAATGTAATAATCTCTGAATATTTAGTTCATTCTTTAGTAGCTCCCCCTAAAACAAAATTTAGTAATATTTAATAGAAAAAATTTGACTTATAAAGTTAATATTGAAAATAAATTTCAAAATTTAGGTATATTATCGTAAGTAAATTTTAGCATAAAGAATTGTTAAGTTGCAATAAACTAGGAAAGTTTTTGTTTTCATTGTTGTTTGTAACCAGAGAGAGTCTTGAACTTCTGAAATTTTTTATATTAAAATATATGTGGGGTTTTGGGTTATCTGATAGAATCCATAAAGCTCCCCTCTGCTGTTTGGATTATTTCAATAAAATGAATACTATCAGTAGGTTGATCAGCATTTCTAATTCTAAAGTGTTGTGTATAATTTTCACTAGTGTCATATAATAATATTAACTGCCTGACAGGTGAAATTTAAAACATTATTAGACTACTGGTGGAAACTAGCCACTGAGACAAATAACTGTTTCAAGTTATTGAGGCAAAATTATTAGAATGTCTCTTTCCCTGGAAGATGAGTATGATTAAAAAAAAAAAACTATAAAAATCTAGATATGTTTTTTGCCAGACCATAGATCTTTTTTCTCAGAAAATCCTAGAAAGTTCTGTCAACACTGAATATTTACTTTCATTAGCTGTATGCTATAATATTTAACTTTATAGTTATTGTAAATATCTATTACTGAAATATGTATATATTAATGAAAATATCAGGTGAAAGGAGAGGGGAAGTAAATTTTCTAAATCTATTTGAGTAGATTTAAGATTTCTTTGAAAAATCTCCTTTATATCTAAGAAAATCAAGGTGGCAGACTGACGTAGAGGTTAATTCCTTATTGTTTTGCAAAATTATACTTCAAGGTGTTTTTCTGCTCAGAAAATAAAATCCCTGCAGGCCCAGGGTCACAAGTGACTATATACTCGAGGTGCCATGGGGCTCCAGGAGTAAGCCAAACCTTCTTTCTCAAACTTGCTGCTGAGGGCATGTGTTCTTATTGATCCACATGTCCGATTTTATATCAGGTTCACTTAGGATATAAAATTTGCTTGGTGGCAAACTGTAATGGGATGGATTTATTCCATTCTGATGTTTTATTTATTTTGTCAATAAATTTTATACTTCTCTTTCTTCCCTTTCCATCTCTCAAAAGAATCTGATCACTGGTGAAATAGAAAGAATAAAATAATAAAAACAAAAGGAAATATATGAATGTTTTATCATATATAAAAATCATCAAATATTAAAGAGCTGCCTTCAGAATTCTCAAATTAAATTCATTAACGTAATTCATGTTGAGTTTTGTTTATGTTTCACTAAATGCTAACTGACATTTCTAGCTCTAAGAACTTTGAATAATCAGTTACTATTTAAGGATCTTGATTTGTTTCTTCTTTTGTTTTTCAAGAAAGATGTTGGGTGAAATAAATTATTGTGCCTTTTGGTCAAGTTTAGAATTAAGACAGTATAATGTTATGTGATTTTATGTGTTCTAATGATATTTACCAATAAAAAATCAATATTTTTTCATTACCAGTAAGATATTTGCTTTCTTTCCAGATCCTCCAAAGGACAATGGTGGTTCAGAAATCCTCAAGTACTTACTAGAGATTACTGATGGGAATTCTGAAGGTGAAGTTTTTGGCAATTGTTTATTCAAATCCAGTAGCAAGCTCTATTTTCTAATATGGTATAAACATCTTTGTAGTAATATTGGATAATCATTAATTCTAATGCTAGAGCTATTACAATAAACAAACTTTAATCACATTTTGGCAATTTTTCTCTTTCAAACCCAGCACCAGTCTGCTTGAAATGTACATTTTTGTCTTTTTTGAAAAATTTTCTGTGTCTGTTTTAAACCAGAGTTCCTGATTAGTAGATAAATAAATATAATGTTTTTCCCAACTTGCCACACATTTTCTGGAAATTGTTATAAGCAAGGAAATTATCAGAAACAATCAACAGGAAGAATAAGTTGGAGACAGTAAAGGAATTCGGTAATCTACAAATTCCCGTGTATGATGACAAGCGTGTATGATAGTATTATGGGCTAGTGACAAGTGTCACACTTTCAGAGCAAGTTTAGAAAATCCCTCTCCATCTTCACTGTGATCTTTGAGTCAGATTATTTGTTCATTACTATTCACACTATGTGGATTGAAGTAGAATAATGTTAGAAATAAAAAAATTCCTTAGTGCCATTTTTAAAATTCTTAGATTTTCTTTCTGATAAAATTTAGTAGTCTTTAATGTAGAAAAGTATAGTCATCAAAACTTTAAAAATTATACATAATCTTACCACTATAATAATCCCTGTAACCATTAATTTTTTGAAAAGTGGTGTGTGCTTATGACAAAAAAATAAAAGAGAGTGGACAGTAACTATTACGAGTGAGCAGTGGGGCGTGGGGCTTGCTCTTTATTCTGCACCACAACAGCCACCTGGAGCTTTTTTGAGTTTTAAGTCTCTCGGGTCCTATTTTAAGCTGAAAACATGAAAACTCTTTGAGATGAGCACATCTGTTCTTAACATAAAATCATATTTTATGCTAAAAATTTTACATTAGAAAAACTAGGAGAGAAACCATGTATATACCAGTGGCTCATTGTAAAAACCTCAGTATGTTTTGAATTTTCTTGGCTGTCTCAGCTACTGATGACAAATCAAAAGTAGGAACCGTTCTGTACTTAAAGTTAACAACTTTGCCAGTGCATGGGTGAGTGATTAATTGAATCTTTTCCATCATCCTTGCTCCCAGTAGCCTTTTCAGTAGTTTTCTGACCTGTAATATCAGTGTAATTGTCTTTAATATTACCTTTCTCATATGGCCTTAGTGCATGTGACTTTATTGTAAATATGACCTGATAAGCAGCTGAGGGAATTTTTGGAAATTAAAATATCACGGAAGAGAATGAAAGTAGTTTCCCTAAAACAACTTCATGGAGTAAAAGGCTTTTGTTAAGTAGTCGACTGGAAACATGAGATTAGTGGGAGCAAAACAGAGGAGAGAAAAACATCCCAGCAGCCCAGACTTGTGAGGCAGGCACAGTGGAAGCAGCCCAGATAGTTTTTCCTTCAGTGGCATCAGCCTCATTGGGCACTCAGACTCCTGGTGACCTTGCTTTCATTTTTCAATCCCAAAAAGTGATCATATAACCTGGGTCACAGAGTATTTGGTCTTTAATTTGTCGCTCTTCCAGGTATTTTTGTCTTTTAAATGAGGCTCCATGAAGACAGCAGGACTTTACCCAAAAGACCCAGTTTCTAATAGGAAGGTTTCACTATGGACTCCAGATAGATACGAGCAAGGAAAAACTCTTCTAGCAGCGCCCCAGACTTGCCAGGAAGCCCTGTGGCCCAGCAGGCAGCCATATCCTCGGCTGCTCCCAAGGTCCTCACACCAGGGTATTTCGTAGCTTTCTCAACACTGTCCTTTGTCTCCTCTTATCACTCCTGCATGCCAACTACACATGTCAGATGTTTCCCGCATCTAAACCTCGTAGTCAGCAAACAGTGGTGATACCAAGTAGTCTAGTCAGCAGTACTAAGTATTAAAAATGATCCCATGTTATTTTAGTATTTAACTTTGTGAAAGAAAAGGAAACAGAGATGTTTGGCTATTTAAAAAAAAACAAGCGATGTTGTTTTTCATGGAAATCACTTAGAGCTTTTTCTTACTTGTACTGGTTGCTGCTACTACATTTTTACAAAGGCGTAAACTCATACATGAGTCTTGTTTTACAGCGAATCAGTGGGAAGTGGCGTACAGTGGATCGGCTACAGAGTACACTTTCACTCACTTGAGACCAGGCACTTTGTACAAGCTCCGGGCATGCTGCATCAGTACTGGTGGACACAGTCAGGTTGGTTTTGTTTCCATGCACGAGTAACCGAATTGGGACAAGCTGTCTATAACATCAGAATAAAATTGCAATTTAAAAAATGTGTCTTGGTAATGCTGCCTGCCATAGTATCACATCAGGAAATGAAAAATGGACTTTTTTAAACTGTACTTTAGAGGACACAAAAGATAGTAGACCCAAGTGATTCTCAACTCTCTTGTGGTATTTTCAAGTACATTTTGCGCTAGTTATTTCTCAGAAGGCTTTGGCATAATCTCGTGACAGTAAAATTGTCTGCAATTTAGTTTAGGTAAATAGGGGAGGCCCCAGCTATTGCAATGATAGAAAAGTATGGAATTTAGAGTCAAGAAGATAACACCTAACAACTCTGCTGTTACCACATCTTAACAATTTTGTGAGAATTTGAGACATACCTTGCTCAAGGTACTTTACTGCCATCTGCTGGGAAATTGTTGTAAGAACAACATAAATCTATGGTGACCAACCTGAATGGCACCTCTTGTAATTGCTCAGTGCCCAACGTACACATCTGTAGGCAGCAGCCAGTATCTTGTTGTCTGCTATTTATATCCTTAGGCCATCCAGCTAATATCAGGAGCCTTCGTTTCAACCACATGATATTCTCATAGGCTCAAAATAACCTGATAAATATACATGAAGTACTCTAGAAATGAGATATTTGTTGTCTAAATGACCTTAACTTACGTTCAGAAAAGTGAGTGAGAGGCAAGATGATAAAAGATATTTCACTGTAGAGACAGTTAACACTATGATGTGAAACCACTAATATTTAAAGAGAGAGAAAGGAGGAGGAGGAAGAGAGGTGGTGGCTTGTAGCCCTGTGTTGGGTTGACTTTTTTAAGAGAATGCCTTCCATTTGAATGCCTTATTTTTCCAGTCAACCCACCTGCAACATCTTGTGTTTATTTTCTTTCCCCCCGTGGATTAGCAATATTCCGATGTCTAGATTGCCCATTTAGACAGACTCCCTGTGAGAAGGAAGTCCAACTAGACCATCCTTAGGCAGTGCCAGAGCTCTCTGGAATGCCTCCCAGGGTGGAATAAATCCAAATCAAAGCCGCAGATTATCAGCAGGTACCTTCTCTGTGTGAGGCACTGCACAGGGTGGCACAGAGGCTGCACTGCTTGAATGTACAGAGTCCGTTTCCTCTGCACCGCTCCTCCTCAGGAAGAAGAGTGAGTTTGGTGGAGCTGTATAGCTCTACCTTGTTTCCTCCTGTCTCAGGAAGGCAGGCAGCTTCTACACTACCAGCCTTACACAGCCAGATCCTGCAAAATGGAGGCCTACTTACTATAGCATTAACAGAACCTTCTGGCTAATGTCAGAGTCAGTTGATTAGTATTGACTGTATTTGCTTTTCTGCTCTGTATGTGAATGCTTGGCCATTTATGGCGCCATTTAAAAATTTCATACAGCTGTTGTTTTGTGTTCTTTTCTGTCCTTATGAAGGGTCTTCCTGATTTTGATTTAAAGGAAAATAATTATGTGCTTAGAATGCACAACACTCATATCTGACTTCAAAAATAATCATTCTTGTTTCTGCCAGTGCCATATACAGTATATGTTGACTCTTAAAACACACATACCCATTTACATGAGGATCTTAGTGCATAAAAAAACCTTCCAATAACGTGTACACATTTAATATGTAACCCCCTTTTGACAGCATTTACAGTTATGGGGTGGAATGTGCCTGATATATAGAGATCTGATAAATTCACAGTAACTAAGAGATGATTCTCTCCGGTGTTTTTCCTACAGTGTTCTGAAAGTCTCCCTGTTCGCACACTAAGCATTGCACCAGGTCAGTGTCGACCACCGAGGGTTTTGGGTAGACCAAAGCACAAAGAAGTCCACTTAGAGTGGGGTGAGTGAACAAATCTTCACATTGACATTGACAGTTTGGACGATCGGTGATTAAGACTTAATGCTTTGTAGTTCAGTTTTAAGGCTGCCTTCTGAAAACCATGCTTTTTTTCCTATTAAAGATGCCCATATTCTTCTTAACACATGTTGTCCTGGGGTTTCCGTGTATGTCACCCCCACCACCTCCACCGCTGTTGCTCATCCTTCTGTTCCTGTTGGTGCCGTGCACACCGTTCATCCTCTACCCTTTGAGGGGTGCTTCTCTAGGGAATATTTCAGCACGGCCAGCCTTTTTCAGGAATTTTTCAACCTTATTGATAAAAGAGTTGCGTTCAGTTTAGAAATTAAACCAAGAAATTCATAAGGGACCATCAAATTTTCCTCTTCTGTGTGTAACCTCCCTTGCTGTATTGTCAGGTGTGGGTCCTGGCATTGACTTAAGCTGTATTAGCATTTCCTATTGTGAAAGCAGTTCACAACGTGTGCAATTGCAAGTATAAACATGCAGAACTCTAGCAGACTGTTTTTTCCCATCACTCATGTCTAAAATATAATAAATATTGTGCCAGTTTTGGGTCCTGTATCTTGATTTAGTGTGAACTTTGGTTTGAAGTTACAGAGAGAGTTTTTCTTTATTTCTTCCATTTACCTGCATTAGAATGTGAAGAAATTTGCCTAATGCATTCATTATTTTGGAATTATTTTATTAATGTAATTAAATATATTTAAATGTACTTGCTTTGGGTAGTATGGATAACATCCTTCAGGAACTTGTTCTTTTGTGTCTCTTTCTTTTATTCTTTTTTTTATTTTATTTTATTTTTATTTTCTTTTATTCTTTTTTTTTTTTTGTGAACGGGGATTCTTTTATAAGAGATACTGAAAACAGGCCACGTACATGATATTTTGTAAAACTTAGGTGAAATCAGGTGTGTTTGGTCAGCTGGAAGCACAAGAATGTTCTAAGATGAAAAAATTCTTCATCTGCAGATGTTCCAGCATCTGAAAGTGGCTGTGAGGTCTCGGAGTACAGCGTGGAGATGACAGAGCCCGAGGACGTGGCTTCGGAGGTGTACCACGGGCCAGAGCTGGAGTGCACCGTCGGCAACCTGCTTCCCGGAACCGTGTACCGTTTCAGGGTGAGAGCCCTGAATGATGGAGGGGTGAGTCGAAGGTTATACGCCATAATCAGAACACCAAGTGCTAGCACTTCTGTGTCTACCGTCCTGAAGTTCCTTAGCAGTGTCTATCCAACCTTGACAGTCATTAAACAAGTATGTATGTAGAATCTTATTTCTGAACTGATATTGTTGTGACTTCATATAGACCCAGCATTAGAAATTTTGTTTCTTTTGTCCCTATATCATTCTATTAAGCTAGCACCCAAGGTCAATAAGAACGTCACCCTGTAGAGGCTTTTGATAGTTTTTAGAAAATTTCTGTTCTCTCATTGACTTTATTTATCTGTTATGGGAAATTTGGACTACATAGTAGTTCAATAAAAGTTCTGTACCATCTTGTCTAAATGAACCAGCAATGTCTCGGGTCAATTTTTAAAACTGGAAAGCAGTAGAGGCTAGGGACACCAACTTAATTGCTTTTTGATTTGTTTCAAGGGAAAACTGGAATTTTCTGACCCATTCTTCTACTGCTGTATCTGGAGTTGTCAACTTGGGTTCTCAGAGATTGAGAGTATATATGTCTGTATTTTATCCACAAAGGTGGTGGTCCGTTTTTTCTTTGAAATTGCAGAGTGATGTGGATTTGGGGGGAGATTCAAATTGAGCAGTAGGAGGACCAGAAACTAGGGGACTTCTTTGCATGTCGGAGATGGGTGGAAACATGCATGAGGGCAGACAGCTGTGGGTAAAGCAAACTGCTGCTCAAGCCCCCCAAAAGTTCCAGTGGTCTGTATAGATGAGCACAATGCAAATAATAGATTTAATTAATTGATGAAATTTTTTAAAAAATAAGAATGCCCAACTTGCAGTGATACTAAGTTGGCAGTGACTTTTTTCTAGTTCTCAGTAGTACTGTTCCAGCCTTTCAGAAGTGAAATGTGCTGTATTTAGTCAGTTCCATGTTAGGCACAGCTGGCTGTGAGAATCTTTGGTCTGAGTAGGATCTCAAACCTTGAACCAGGAGCTGGATTTCTTCTAACTCCCCATTAGGAAAGAATTATAGACACAGCACAGATATTTAAGTGCAAACAAAAAAGTCTAAACATTAAAGCCTATGCAACCAAACTTACATAAATGAGAAAGAGGATGGACGGTGGTGACCATACTGCTGTATTTGCCCTTTTCTGTCTTCTTCACAAGGAATCTCTGCCATAACAAAGATAAACATGTAACCGAGCTGATTTGAGTTTCTCTTTCTCACCCCTTTCATTGATTAATCATGTAAAAGAAACTGTCTTCAGCCTTGATTCATTCCTGTTGTATTGGAAATTAACCATATATATGACTATTGTCAACTTCTGAGGTCCATTTCAGAGAGCTTCCCCTCCACTCCCCAGTATCTTTACAAGTTATATTGGAAAATATGAGAGTTTTAGGTTTTGTGGGTTTTTTAAATCTTTTCTTATTTTGAAAAGTACAGTCACATATTTCATTAGCCTAGAAATTATTTACTCTTTGCCCCAATTCTTTGAAATAGCAAATGTTCCTCCATCAATACAAGTGTTGCCGGTGGTAACGGCTCTCTCAAAATGTGTTAAATCTCTAGTGATGCCTGACCCTGGGCAGTGTGGTCACTGATGGTAACATGAAGAAAAGAGGAGTGCAGTATACGCCTCTGAATAGTTGAGATGGTGGGGACATGCTGAGAAATCATGGCAGAAACATCAGTTTTCAAAATGAAAAATACCAGTAACTAGAAGAAATACCTAAAATTTGATAACCAGCAATTCCAAGTACCTATTTTATGCATTAAAAATTAATCTGCACTGTGCATCTGACTTAATTTTCTTTGCTATCCTCTGAGAAATGTTAAAGCAGAATGCCATGTTTTGTCAAGAATCAGTGTGTGTTTGTTTCTCATGTCACAGTAAAGGAAAAGTGTTTCATAAACTGACTTTCTAATTCTTTTGAATAAAACAAATACATATATAGCAGACATTTTCTACTCAGGGAATGTGTATCGGAGAAAACCCTTCACACATTCAATTGAAAGTGAAAACCATTGGTTGATATTTTTTAACCAGTTGTGTTGACGATGTTAGCCCAGCCCTTATTTGGTTATAAGCTTTTATATGCACACACGTACATACATGTACACTACAAGTGTGTGTGTGTTCTTCTCTTGCAGTATGGTCCCTATTCTGATATCTCAGAAATCACCACTGCTGCAGGGCCTCCCGGACAATGCAAAGCACCTTGTGTTTCTTTTACGCCTGATGGATGTGTCCTAGTGAGTTGGGAGGTAAGTCAGGCATATTCTGCATCAATTTCTGTTACTTCTACTTTGTCTACCCCCAAATAAAAATACAATTTATGAGGAAACTGCAAAGCCAAAATGCACACGTAGGTTTTTTTGCTCTATATGCAGTCATCTCCCTTGACATTTGCTTGTATCATTTAGAGTTGTGGAATTTTACCACTGGTCAAAATTGACAGTAAATTAAGTGTCTCTTTCATGCTTTTTCTATTATGTGTATTTTAAATATCCTGGGGCATGTTGCTCTCTTTCTCAGTTTAGCTAGGTGAACACAAACACGGTAGGATTTTTCTTCTCAATGAAATTATTACCTACTTGAATTTCTGCCTTCCAGAGTCCTGAAAGCTCTGGTGCTGACATCTCAGAGTACAGGTTGGAATGGGGAGAAGATGAAGAATCTTTAGAACTCATTTATCATGGGACAGACACCTGCTTTGAAATAAGAGATCTGTTGCCTGCTGCCCAATATTGCTGTAGACTACAGGTAGGTTGACATTATTCAGACGTTACTCACAAGGACCAGTGTTCCATGAAAAATGCTTTAGGAAACCTACTCAAAGGCTTGCAATAGAGACTATCAGGAAGGTTGATAGAAAAAAAGAGTCCTTTCAAATAAAAATAAATCTGGTTGTTTTGGTGTTAATTGCTGCTTTTCTAGGAGATCTTGAATTGTAAGAACAAAATAGGATTCTTTTCCATTGTACGTCTCACTACGCTTGCATCTTGCCTATTTGTCAGTTTGCTGAATAAATGGCCAAGCCCAAGGTAAAGGTGGCACAGCTCCTTAGAGAGGGTGCCTTCTGTCTAATTCGCCTTAGGTGCACATTTCAGTGGGAAAGCCACTTAGAACTGGCAAAAGACAGTAAAGTTATTTTACCAGCTGTTACCTGGAGCCTAAAGCAATGTTAGAGTAATTTGGACTAGTCTGCAGTAGATTGTGGGACCACTTCTTCCTCCTCCCAGTAACCATTATTAGGGCTGGTTATCTGTAAGCTTCCACTTGGGAGTCCAGAGAGAATAACATCAAGAACAATTGGTTCATAGCCTAACACCCAAGAGTGACAATAATCATGGGTTTATTTTACTTTATTCACTTGGATAAGTGATTTTTTCCCTTTCGTAAAGCCTTAGTGTCCTGAGAAAATAGAGTTCTTTGTCTTTTTCTTTCCATTTATTCAGTAACATTTCTTGAGCACGATGGTACTATGTGCCAGGATCAGAGAATGATCAGGAGGAGAGATACAAAGATTAATCAGATGTGGTTATTGACCTTGAGAGTTCTGTCTTCATACACATTTAGATTTGAATAGATAATGAAGCAAAGATGCCAGATTTAAGTTCCCACCTGATTTAAGTCATGGATAAAATTGCTTATTACAAGTATACCCAATGTCTCTGGCCTCTTCGGAGAAAATATTCCCTTCATAACTTAATTTTCCAGATCAACTGAAGCATTTCTGTTACCTTCTGAAGACTACTTTATGTTAAACATTTCTGATTAAACTCTTTTGATATACACCTTTCTTCCTTCTTGAATGAAGCACCTGGGACATAATTAACCTTTTGTCAATGAATCAGTGTCATAGCAAATTATCTGATCTTTATAATAGTGAGGCTGAGTCATTGGGGAAAGGTTGAATTATGTGCCACACTCCTGTTTTTGGATCAAGGCAGGATATAAATAAAGAGCTGTCTGCCACCGCAGTGAAGAGCTTCACTCCATTATGCTTTTAGAATTTTGATGTCTCTTTAAAATGTTCATATATATATATATATATATATATGTATTTTTTTTTCCTTTCAGGATATATGAGGTCACTTAGCCTTGACTTCCCAAAACTGCATTATAAAAGATGCATTAATAAGAATGGAATCTGCATAATAATCTTGCCTCCCTGTATTAACAGGAGTAGAAAATATTTTCAGATGTCTGTACTTAATTTGTAATAAAATGAGTCAGATCTTATGAAGGGAATAGTACTTTTAAAACCATCGTTGACCAGCCCAGGCAACTTAGCAAGACACCCCATCTCTAAAAAAAAACAAAATAGCCTGACGCGTTGGTGCAGAGGATTGCTCTTTAGTCCAGGAGTTCAAGGTTATAGTGTATAGGAAGCTATGATCTGCATTCCAGCCTGGAGGACAGAGCAAGACCCTGTCTCTCCAAAAAAAAAAAACCATTGCTGTGCTAAAGAAGTATTACCAGGAAAAGTGTCTCTTTAATTTATATTGATTTCTTAGTATCTGTAGACCAAATATGAATTATATTCATTTGATATTACTATAAAGTCAAGTTAAACCTGAATATTTTTAATATTTGGCACCTTAGAAATAAGTCCTTGTAATATCTATACTGTGTTTTATAAAGATTGGGTACAACATTTCTTATATTGCTCAGAAATTTTTGAATTTTTATATTCTCCCTTAGGAATATTTTAATCGAGAAGTACCAGTGTAATTCTATTCACAAGGCATATTGTATTAATATGGCATACTGTTATAATAAAAGATGCTTTTGAATTAAGTTTTCTTTGAAAAATGGTGATAATAAAGGTGTAAATCAAGAAAGCATTTTTCATAGAAACAGGCTGGTTTAAAAGAAAGCAGGATCTGGGAATAGAAAAAGAACGTTATTGAAAAAATTGGAAAGATTCGAATCAGGTCTGTTTATTGTTATGGTATGGTGCCAATGAATTTCCTGGTTTTGATCATTATTGTGTGGTTATATAAAATGTTTATTAGAATTAGGGAAAGCAAAGTGAGAGCTATACAGAAATTTCTATGTACTATTTTTGAAACTTTTCTGTAAGTATAAATTAGTTCAAAATAAAAAAGATTTAGAAAAAGTAGGAAAAAAGCCATTTTGTTCATGATTTTCCGCATGGGAAAGAAGTGAAGCACCTACTGTCAGTCCAACACTATGCCAGGATTTTACATGTTAACCCATTTACTCTTTACAGTAACTCTGTGAATTAGGTGTTACTGTCCCCATTTTACAGCTGAGGAAATAGGCTAGAGAGATTAATTTACCTAAGTTGTTAAATGATGGAATTAAAGTCTGAACTAAGCTCCAATTCTTAAAAGCCACATTCTTGTCCTTCTATTATATGTTGATATAAAGCCTTACTTGATACAAATATTGGGCTCCACTATATCTTATTTTTCTGCCCCTGTAATATGTATCAAAAACAAAATTTCAAAATATATACTCATAAAACAATTTGTGATGTTAAAATTCTTCCAAAAAGAGAGTTGAAGTATTGTCACAAAACAGAACTAAATATAACAAAATATTACCATAGAGTTTCAGCTGTGATTTGATAGCAAATAAATGCTCTTATCTTGCGTCTATGAAATTAACAAAGAAGTTGTAAGTTTTGTTTTACCTTTAAGAGCGCAAACTACTTTCCTTTAGTTTTGTAATTTGACCTCTTAAGCTTTCCTGTGAAATAAATTAGAACTGGGTTTTAGAGTAAATTCACTTTTGTAAGAAGGTTGCCAAATGTTTTTCTGTTTATAAGATAAAGATATTTTTAATAACATTTATTGAGCTCATATTCTGTAGCAGATACTGTTCCAGTTGTCAAAGATACAACAGTGAACCAAACAGGCAACCTTGGCCTTATGTAAATTGCATGCAAATCGGAGAAGTAAATAAGTCAACTATATACTATGTTGGTGATACATGCTATGATGTAAAAGACAGCAAAGACAGGAAATAGGAAATGAGGAGGCTCACAAGGGTTGGACAGGGAAGGGATTGCAAGTTTAAATGTGATGTTCAAAGAGGGCTCATGGGAAAGATAACACTTAAGAGAAGGCCTGGAGGATATAATTGAGCAAGCCGTGCAAATGTCTGGGGAAAAAGCTCTCTGAACAGGAGCAGCAAGTGCAAAGGCCCTGAGATGGAGCAAATGTGGTGTCCCTGTGGAACAGCAGGGAAGCCAGTGCAGCTGAGCACAATAAGTGAAGGGGGAGAGTTACAGGTGATGAAGTCAGAGTGCTAGTGGGTTTTTTGAAGGGTAGTGACGGTGAGCAGATCAGATGGGGTCTTGTAGGCTTTTTTAAGGACTTTGAAGTGTATTCTGAATCAGATGGAAGGCCGCCGAAGCAATTTGAACTGAAGTCCTGACTGATGTTTTAATGATAGCATTCTGATTGCTGTGAATAAGGACTGTGGGGGCAAGGGCTGACACAGATCATTTTTTGGAAAGTAGTCATCATATTGAAGTGGACATTTTACAGGATTTATTTCTACTTGTGTGTCTAGAGATAAACTGTATACTACTTTAGATTTATTTAACAGCAGCTAACTAGGAGCTGTTAGCATGTGCTAATGGTGTGATGTGGCTTTTGTCTCACTGTTCTGTTTATAGGCCTTCAATCAAGCAGGAGCAGGGCCGTACAGTGAACTTGTCCTTTGCCAGACACCAGCATCTGCCCCTGACCCTGTCTCCACTCTCTGCATCCTGGAGGAGGAGCCCCTCAACACCTACCCTGATTCACCTTCTGTGTGCCTTGTACTGAACTGGGAAGAGCCGTGCAATAACGGATCTGAAATCCTCGCTTACAACATTGATCTTGGAGATACTAGCATTACTGTGGGCAATACCACCACTTACCTTATGAAAGATCTCCTTCCAGAAACCACCTACCGGTGAGTGCTAGGAAGTAGAAATAAAGCCGCATCAACACAGTAGTACAAGGGTCTACAAGTTAATCCTCCAGGGGAAATTGACCAAGTGACTGTCATCTCCCAGCTGTTTCTAAGAGAACAGATGTCCAGTGTTGTTTGACCTTTGTCCCTCAGGCCAGAAGACCCATGAAAGAGCCACACTGGTTCAGTGACTCACTGAAAGGTTTTGTGTCCACTCTGACCCACACCCATCTCTACCCCAAAGTAGACTCAAATCCTCAGGTCAGCCCTGTAAATAAATATTCAGGTTAGAAAGTATTATAAAAGGGCTTTGGGGGCAAGGTGTTAGCCTAGTTTTGCTTCTTCCTGACATTGTGCCTACCTTAGAGGTGGCTTAAATGATTGTAAAACTTTTAAGATTTGTAGAAGAATGACATTGGAGGTGTGTTGACTTTTATTAAACAACATATAGTCAAATGACATCTAAAAACAATCTAGAACTCAATAGCTCAAATAAAGGAACAGATTTTGGGAATCTTTGTTTAATAAGAAAATGTCAGTTATAATTGAAATTATCAAAAAGATCTTCTACAAAAGTATGATTTAAAAACATGTTAGAAAGTACCTCAAATGATAATTCTGTTATAGAGAAGATGAAATGGTTTAATTAATGTAGCAACTATGGAAAGATGAGCTTATATTTGGGTAGCAAAACCTCAAGAGTCCATTTAAAAATTATTTAATAGTTGTAACAAATAATTTGATTTGTTTTATTTGTTTTTGAGACAGAATCTCATTCTGTTTCCCTGGCTAGAGTGCAATGGTGTCAGCATAGCTCACAGCAACCTCAAATTCCTGGGTTCAGGCGATCCTCCTGCCTCAGCCTCCTAAGTAGCTGGGACTACAAGTGTGAGTCAACAAACCCAGCTAATTTTTTCTGTTTTTGGTAGAGATAGGGGTCTTGCTCTTGCTCAGGCTGGTCTCAAACTCCTGAGCTCAAGTGATCCTCCTACCTCAGCCTCCCAGAGTGCTGGGGGATTATAGGTGTGAGTCTCTGTACCCGGCCTTAATTCAGTATTAATATGCCTGCCAGGGCTAGTATATTGGGCTGAATGTGAAAAGAAAGTCACATTTGGGAGGATGTCACCTTTTAACCTTTTAGGGTGGCTTGGAAGATACCATTTTAGACAGATTGCATGGAAATTAAATAGTTTAAGAAAAGACACATATTTGGCCCTTGTTAGTGTGATCTTAGCCAAAAAGAAAAAAAAATTGGCCCAAGCCTTCATTGGCCAACTCAATAAATTATAAATTGGGCATTGCATATTTAAAATATTAAAATAATTTATATTTAAGACCAATCTTTGTACAGCTTAAGAATTTAATTCTATAGTACACAAGTGGGTACAATATAATAGAACTCTGGTCAACCCACAATCTTATTCTTTTAAGTTTCAAAAACATAATTGTAATAATTATAGTGAAACACAAAATGAATATTTCAGGGAGCTAAGGTTATAATTTTGATCCAATCAACTTTTACCTCACGTTTTCTGTCCCCTAAATTGGTAAAAATATAAGTGAACAGATCATGATGTTGTAGTTAAAAAAAGTGTGGAATGAAACATTTTAAGCAGGCCATTGAGCTTGAATAAAGGACTTATTTCTTTTGTTTGGTTTTTTTTTTTTTTTTAATCCTTCAAGTGTTACATATATTCTCACAGGGTTTATTCTTTCTCTGTGTTGCCAGGACAAGATTGTGCACCTCTCTAGTAAATCTACTGATACAAAAAAATGTTTTTCAGTGGATCTCTCATTTCTCCATTGGTGCTTGCAAAACTGTCCATTGGCTTACTAATAGTCCTGTAGAAATTTCATTGGAATTAAAATGCTGTTTTTAAAGGCATTACATTTAAGTTTATAACAGAGCTTGAAATCGAATTTGTGTTTTGATTTGAAGGAAAAAAATATTATTAAAAATGGACACCTGACTTTCCTTTATATGCTTCTGACCAAGGAGAGTCATAGACTTTGCAAGCTGAAAGATGGATAGGATCACCTGGTGTCGCCCCTTCTTGGTCTCTGGCTTGAGCATCTTCAGTGACATGGACAGTGGTTACATCTTCCACTCACCAGGCAGTTCATCCCCTTTGTGAATAACTGATTTTACAGCGTTTCTCTTATACTTTGTCAAAACCTCCCTATATCTAAAATTAGTTCAGTTGACTCTAGGACTGCCTCTGAAACAGTGTGGTTCTCAACGTGTGGTACCTGGACCAGCAATATTAGCATCACCTGGGAACTTGTTAAAATGCAAATTATCAGGTCCCATCCCAGATGTACTTCATCAGAAACTCTAGGGGAGAGGCCTAGCACACTGTGATTTAGTTAGCCTTCCAGGAGATTTGGATGCATACTACAGTTTGAAAATCTCTGTCTTAGAGCAGTGATTCTTAAATGTCAATGTATAAAAGAGCTGTCTGGAGAGCCTTTTCAAAATGTAAGTATCTGAGCCCCACTCCTGTAGAGCAGGCCCCGGAGGGGGCCTAAACATCATTATCTTATAATGTCAGCTGTCTCTTATTTAACTGTCCTCGCTGTCATTCAAATTGTTTTCACTAGCGCGGGTTTTCTATAACCTCCTCCATCCTCTTTGGACAATTTCTGTTTCTTTATGGCCTCTCTGAGGTGTAGTGCCCAGACCTCCAGAAATGGTCTGGCTGGCAAGACTGTCACCTTCTTTGTTCTTCTTACTGAGCAGTTATTAAGGTGGCCTAAGGTTACTTTTTTTAACAGCCTTATTATATATCTGACTCATACTGAGCTGGCAAACAACTAAAACTTTAAAGTAGATTTGTTTGTTATGCTCATTTATACTCTTCTTGCTTAGTAAAAAGGAGACAAAAATAACATTTATTGAGTTCTTACTATATGTTAAGCACCATGTTAGGCTGCCAAGAAATGAATCATAAATCATTTTTTCATAACAAGATGAGGTGAGCTTTACTAGGAGACAAGTTTCTAGTAGTCACAACTTGAGTCAGTCTTGACTTCAATCCTGGGTCCCTCATATATTGTCTGTGACCTTTGGCAAGTTATTGAAGCTCTCTGTTCCTCAGTTTCCTGATCTGTAAAATGGAGATAATAATTTTAGCTACCTAATAGGGTGGTTGTGTATTGTAGATAAGAGTTCAGGTGCCTAATATGGGGCCTGATACATAATAAATAAGTTATCTGTAAATTATCCATTGTTAATATTTGGTAGGGAAGAAACGAGCTGGAAAATTGGTTGTAACCAGATTGTAGGTCAACTTATCTGCCAAAACCTGGCATTATCCTTAAGCAATGGAGACATTTGAGGTTTTTTTCCCTGTCAAGGCAAGGCATGCTTAAAGCAAGTGTAAGTGCCTGGAGACAGAATGGTAGCATTGTTATCAAACGAGCTGTCAGGGGAAGGAGAGTGATTGAAGGCCATCTCTGACTCCCCCTTCAGGAAGCCTTCTCTGAGTAACTGTACTCTGAGCACATCTTTTATCCCCAAAAGGGAGTTTATGTATTTAAGGTATTGTGTCATACTTCTTTAGAAGTCGTCTGATGATTATTCTCTTCTTTCATATTTTTTCTTTCTTAATTAGATGATTAATTATACGGTAGCCTGGGGCAGGGGTAGAAGAGTTGTAAAAAGCCTATCTTTTGCTTTTTATGCCTTTTCTACCTTAACCCTTCACCTGGGGATCCCATCCTCAGTTTCCCTCACCCCTACACTCACTGCATCCTGAGTGCTGGGATGGCTCATCGTGATGAGGGAGGTCATCTTCCTGGTTAAGGACAGTTTGTTTTGAAAGTCATTCTTCTTTTAATATATTTAGTGTTGGAAATTGGATTGTGTGTATGCGTATAAAGTGCACTATAGAAGGCTGTGATCTTCTGCAGTAGAAACCTATTTGGCATCTAGAATTAGATATTGTAATAGAGGATTTTCAATCAAAATTTATAAAGAATATGCTTCTTAATTTGATTCATTTAATCGATATTATTAGGGTATTGATGGATATTGCAGACTCCTGGAAACTTGAAGAGATTTTTCATATCAGCCTGGCCAAGATAGAGTTTGCTCGGGGTTACATCACTTCCCCAAATTGGAAAGCAAAATTCCATTTCCCGTGTATTTGATTTTGCAGAGCTTAAGATTTCAAAAACTGACATAATGCAAATTAAAAATACAAAACAAAAAGACCTACAAATCTAAATTTCAAAATTAACCTGTTACTTAAACTAAAGAGAAAACTTCTCAAATTTGGGTGTAGGATAGACTTTAATTAATTTAATAAAATAAGAAACTCAATTTGTATCTTCTGGGGTGGATTCTTGGAATTGTTCCTCAGGTTAATGTTTGTTTTTTTCATTAGTCCCATGTCACCTATCACTGGAATTAGGAAATTATTTTCACACACTGTGTTTTTCACCCTAGAACAAAGCAAACACTAACTGCCTTAGTTCTCATTCAGCTTTCTCAGCCTCGTGTGCTCAGAGTTCTTAATATTTTCCCCAGAATGCAACAAAAAATTGCCTCATTTCATTTTATCAGTTCCTTAGTTCCGTTTCAATTTTGAGTGCTACTTTATCATTAGAACTAATTAACGTTAGCTCAGTGCATCAGTTACACAGAAAAATGTATTTCGTGCATTCTTCCTGAAACAAAATGTGTTTTTGTAAAACTGTAGGATGTTTTAAAATCTAGGAAGTTGATTTCAGGGCCAGTGCTGAAAAAGTGTTGAGTAAAGTGAAAATAAACTTGTTGACTTTTCTAAATTAAAAAAAATGCAGTTGTTAAACTGAAAGTATAGTTTGGATTAAAATTATCTTTTGATTGTATTTGTAGCCACATTTAATCCAAGTCATGATAGGAGAGTATAATATGCCAGAACACACGAAGGCCTTTGAACCCACAGGGACCCAATTCACATCCAGATTTGACCTGTATCCAAAGTACAGATCAGTGCAAGTGACTGAACCTATCTGAGCTGCAGTTCCTTCACTTGTAAAATAGAGAAAGTAATTCCTACTTCATGGGGTCAGGGTAGAAATTAGAGATAATATTGCATATGTCAAACCGAGGTTTTCAACACCTACTAGCCACTTGTGTCAGTTAGATCAAGTTATTTAACTGAGTTTAATTTAAGTTTCCTCATTTCTAAAAGCAGAGATAATATTATAATAGCTCCAACTCTACAGCACATTCCCTGGAACAGAGAGCAGGTTCCCAGTGTTCGTCATGGTAGTTGTTGATAATATCATTTTTACCAATTCCCATGCTCTTTGTCTCACCCTCACCTTCCTGAGGATATTAATAGTTTAAGAAGAAACCAATCCTTTTGGCTGTTGCTACGTCCTTGGCCATTACTTGGAGGAAGGAAAAACATAGATGGTGTCAGCAAATTTCTCCTGTTATAATGTTGGATAGCGGTAATAGGGCAGCTAAAATGAAGATGCACTTGTGTGCCCAGTGCTGTGCCAATCCTCCTCCAAGCTCAACACGTTTTTTTCACTATTGGAAAAGAATAACAGTCTCAAAAGAGGTCATAAGGATAAAAACTCCATAAGTTAACACTTTAAAGTTAAAAAAAAGTGGTTTTGGCCACATTGAATCTTTTTCTGGTGTCTCATGGAGTGTAAAATTAGAAAGTGCTTGCCATATTCCTTAATTGAGTAATCCTGTTAATAAATGCAGAAAAATGGCACTATCCCCATTTTATAGATGAGCAAACTGTTACTTAAAAGTGTTAGATAATGTCCCCAAGGTCCCCAAAGTGATGAGCAGGATTCCCAGAGAGGCTACACTACTAAAAATACTATGGTACAGAAATACCATATTATTTTTGGTGGTGGTGGTAGTGGTGTGTGTGTGTGTGTTAAGGCTAAGATTATATGCCTAGCAAAACTTCTCAGTAAAAGATCAGAGAACCAGAGAGCTAAAGGTATAAAGAACCCAGTACTTACCAAAATACTATGGAGGCTTTGGGGAAATAAGTGAATTCACAAAAGAAATGAAGTATCAGATCTAAATTTATTTTTACATCTTGATATTTGTAGCATCTAAACTATTTTTTAATTCTTGGAAGTGATTCAAATCTCTTACCATGTTTTTTTCTTGAGCAGAACAACAACCTTAAGGAAACCCTTACCTCATTTCTTTTGTATATTAAAGTAGCTGAGGGCAATTTGGGCTATACAGAACAAAAGGATAGGGCCACCTGGAATATAAGAACCAGCAGATGGAAGAAAGCCTCTTGGCCCACTGGACTCTCAGAATACGTAGAATAAAGGAAAGGAATGGTAATTTGGACACTGAAAGGACCTTAACCATGTAGGTGAGGAAACGTTACACTATTGAGGAAAGACGAAGACTTAATATCTGGCTTAATTTTCCTTTTGCTGAGAAGAGAAAGAGAATAGTAGTTTCTGTCATCATGATGGTAAAAACTTTGTGAGGCGATTGTCCCTCTCCAGTTGCTGAAAAGTTTGTTATGTTCCAATCATAGAAAGAAACTCTTGTATTAACACCGTAAAGCAATTTTGTAAGACTCACATGGGTGGCAAGGAAGAGTGTTAGTCTTTCAGTGTCATACTAAGAGACTTATATAGCTTTATCTACAAAAGACCTGTTATAGCCCCTAGTATAATAAAATCTAGGTAAAGTAAGACCCTTTATAATGGAGTTTTGCTATAATTTATCAGAGGTAAGTATTTATTGCATTATAAACTGAGGCAGATATTCATCTGATTTTGGGTGATTATGAATAGAGCTGCTGTGAACATTTGTGTTCAGGTTTTTATGTGAACATAAGTATTAATTTCTCTAGAGTAAATACCTAGGAGTAGGATTTCTGGATCATATGATAAGTAGGTATTTAACTTTATAAGGGAAACGTTTTCCAGTGTGGCTATACCATTTTACGTTATCACCAGCCAAATAGGAGAGTTCCTATTGCTCCTTGTCCTTCTCAGCACTTTTTTATATAATAGTATCTCATGTGGTTTTAATTTGCATTTCCTAATGGCTAATGATGTCAAGCATATTTTCGTGTGCTCATTTACTATCTGTATATCCTCTTTGATGAAGTATCTGTTCCGGTCTTCTGCCCATTTTTTTTTAATGGTTTATTATTTCCTTACTGTTGAGTTTTGAGAGGTGATTATACATTCTGGATACAAATCCTTTGTCAAATATATGATTTGCACATCTCACAGTCTATAGCTTGTCTTCATTCTCTCAACAGTGCAAAAGTTTTTAATTTTGATGAAATGCAATTGTTCTTTTTTTTCGTTTCATGTGAGATTATACTTTTCATGTCATATATGAAAACCCTTTACCTAGAAAGATTTTCTTCTGGTTTTTTTTTTTTTTCTTAAAAGTTTAATAGTCTACATTTAGATCTGTGGTCCATTTTGAGCTACATTTTGTGTAAGGTTTAAGTTGAGGTTTATAGGTTTATTTTTTTTCCTATTGATAATCCAATTATTCCATTGGAATTTATTGTCATTTTTTGAAAATACTGTCCTTTCTCCATTGAATTGCTTTAGTACTTTAGTACAAAAAATGTTAATTGGACCCCAGTACAATAATCATGGGAAACCTCAGCACTCCACTTTTAGCACTGGACAAATCATCAACATAAAAAATCAACAAAGAAACATTGGACTTAACCTGCAATATAGACCAGATGGACCTAATAGTTATTTACAGAATGTTTCATCCAACAGCTGCACATACACTTTCTTCTCCTCAGCTCATGGATCATTCTCAAGGTTAGACCATATATTAGGACACAAAAAAAGTTGTAAAAAATTCAAAAAAATTGAAATCATATCAAGTATTTTCTCTGACCACAATGGAATAAAACTAGAAATCAGCAACAAGAGGAGCACTGGAAGTTATACAAACACATGGAAGTTAAACAATATGCTCCTGAATGACCAGTGAGTCAATGAAGAGATTAAGAAGAAAATTTTAAAATTTCTCAAAACATATGAAAATGAATACAAACATATCAAAATCTATGGAATACAGCAAAAGCAGTAATAAGAGGAGAGTTTATAGCAATAAGTGTCTATATCAAAAAAACAGGAAAGCGTCAAATAAATGACCTAACAATGCTTCTCAAAGAACTAGAAGAACAAGAGCAAACCAAACCCAAAATTAGCAAAAGAAAAGAAATAATAAACATCAGAGCAGAAATAAATGAAATTGCAACCCTCCCCCCCAAAATACAAAAGATCAGCAAAATAAAAAGTTGGTTTTTCAAGAAAACAAAATTGACACGTTTAGCTGTAGTAACTAAGGAAAAAAAGAAAGAAGACCCAAATAAAATCAGAGATGAAAAAGGAGACATTACAACTGATACTACAGAATCCCAAAGGATCATTAGAGATTACTATGAGCAACTAAATGACAATAAATTGGAAAACCTAGATGAAATGAATAAATTCCTGGACACATACATCCTACCAAGATGGAACCAGGAAGAAATCCAAAACCTGAATAAACCAATAACAAGTAACAAGATAGAAGCAGTAATAAAATGTCTCTCATCCAAGAAAAGCCCAGGACCTGATGGCTTCCCTCCCAAATTCTACCTAGCATTCAAAGAAGAATTAATATCAATCCTACTTTAACTATTTCAAAAAATCGAGGAGGGAATACACCCAAACTCATTCTATGAGGCCTGTATCACCATGATACCAAAACCAGAAAAAGACAACCAAAAAAATGTAGAGGCCAATACCTCTGATGAACATAGATGCAAAAATCCTCAACAAAATACTAGCAAACTGAATTCAACAACACATTGAAAAGATTGATCATCATGATCAAGTGGGATTCATCCCAGGGATGCAAGGATGGTTCAATATTTGCAAATCAATCAGTGTGATACATCGTATCAACAGAGTGAAGGACAAAAACCATATGATATTTTCAATTGATGCTAAAAAAGCATTTAATAAAATTCAATATCCTTTCATGATCAAAACTCTCAAAGAACTGGTAATAAAAGGAACTTAACGCAATAAAAGCCATATATGACAGTCCCACAGCTAGTATCATACTGAATGGGGAAAGACTGGAAGCCTTTCCCCTAAGATCTGGAATAAGACAAGGATGCCCGCTTTCACCACTGTAATTCAGCATAGTACTGGCAGTTCTACTTACAGCAATCAGAGAAGACAAAGAAATACAGGACATCCAAATAGGAAAGGAAGAAGTCAAATTACCCTTGTTTGCAGACAATATGATCTTATATCTAGAGAAACCTAAAGACCCCACAAAAAAAAAAACTATTAGAACTGACAAACAAATTCAGGAAAGTTGCAGGATACAAAATCAACAAAATAAGTAGCAGATTGCTTACTGTATGCCAACAGTAAGCAATCTGAAAAAGAAACCAAGAAAGTATTAATCATCCCATTTACAGTAGCTACAAATAAAATAAAATACCTAGGAATAAACTTAACCAAAGAAGTGAAAGATCTCTGCAGTGAAAACTACAAACATTGAAGAAAGAAACTGAAGAGGAAACAAAAAAATGGAAAGATATTCCATGCTCATGGATTGGATGAATCAGTATTGTTTAAATGTTCATACTACTCAAAGCAATCTACAAATTCAATGCATTCCCCATCAAAATACCAATGACATTCTTCAAAGAAGCAGAAAAAATAATTCTAAAATTTATATGAAACCACAAAAAACCCAGACTAGCTAAAGCCACTCAGAGTGAAAAGAACAAAACTGGAGGAATCACATTATCTGACTTCAAATTATACTACAGAGCCATAGTAACCAAAACAGCATGATACTGCCTTACACCTCTCCAGCCTCCCTCCTCTCACTGCAGTGACCTCACAGCTGCCTGTCCCTCCTCTTGACTTTGGTCAGGTCTCTTCTTCCCATCTGCCACCTCATCCCTCTTGTCCTAGACCAATTACAATGGTTTACTGGCATAAAAACAGACACATAGATCAGTGAAACAGAATGAAGAGCCCATAAATAAATCCACACATCTATAGTGAATTTATCTTTGACAAAGGTGCCAAGAACACAGGGAAAAAAGGACAGTCTCTTCAATAAATGATGCCGGGGGAAACTGGATATCCATATACAGAAAAATAGACCTTTATCTCTCATCATACACAAAAATCGAATCAAAATGGATAGAAGACTTAAATCTAAGGCCTGAAACTACTGAATGAAAACACTGGAAAAGTGCTTCAGGACATTGGTCTGTGGGTAGGGCCTTCTTGAGTAGTACCCCCAAAGCACAGGCGACCAAAGCAAAATTGGACAAATAGCTTGATCACATCAAGCTAAAAAGCTTCTGCATAGCAAGGGAAACAGGCTACAAAATGAAGAGACAAATCACAGAATGGGAGAAAATATTTGCAAACTACTCATCTCACAAGGGTCTCTTTCTATTTAGGGGAAGGTCGTCTTTAATATTTTCAGCAGTGTTTTATAGTTTCAGTTTTAATTTCTTTCTTTCCTATCTACATGCCTTTTTTTTTTTTTTCTGGCACTAGCAGACACTTTTAGTAAATGATGTTGAGTAATGGTGAGTGAGAACAGATATCCTTGCCTTGTTCTAGATCTTAAAGGGAAAGCATTTAATCTTTTACCATTAGTATGATGTTGGCTGTAGGTATTTTTTGCAGATGCCCCTTTTCAGATTGAGAAAGTTCCCTTCTGTCCTTAGTTTTCTAAGAATTTTTATCACGAATAGATGTTGGATTTTGTCAGATGCTTTTTCTGCATCGATTGATATGATCATGTTGTTTGTTTTCTTTTGATTGTTAATGTGATGGGATTGTCTAAGAGGTAGGGAATGAGAGAATGGAGAACAGAGGGGAAAAAGAGGAAAGAAGGGGCCAGGCATGGTGGCTCATGCCTATAATCTTAGCACTTTGGGAGGCTGAGGCAGGAGGATTTCTTGAGGCCAGGAGTTGGAGATCGGCATGAGCAACATAGTGACACCCCATCTCTACAAAAAATAGAAAAATTAGCTAGGCATGGTGGTGTGCACCTGTAGTCCTAGGTACTCAGGAGGCTGAGGCAGCAGGATCCCTTGAGTCCTGGAGTTTGAGATTGCAGTAAGCTATGATGACATCACTGCACTCCCTAGTCTGGGTAACAGAGTGAGACCTTGTCTCAAAAAAAAAAAAAAAAAAGAGAAATAGGGTATTTGCCCTACTCTCTTGCTGAACATTCAGAGACCCCTTTCTCTCTTTAAGCCATTCTTTTCTTGGAGCTCCATTCATGCACGTGTTCACTCCTGGCTTCAGGCTGCCCTGAGTCTAGGCTGGAAGATTATGGAGGGAAAAAATGATAAATTGACTGCTGGTTTGGTGGTAATTTGAATTCTGTACTTGACCAAATTTGTCAGCTACTATTTACTTTTCATAGTTCTTAAAAGCTACTCCCTTTATTTGGTCCAGGTCTAATAACTATATTCAGTAAGGGAGACAGGGTGGAGTAGCTGAGATTTCCATCTCACCTGAAATTAACCTTCCTTTTTTTTTTTTTTTTAAACAATCTACAGGCATATCATTCAATTGACTTGATGACTTGTATAATCTTTAAATTTGAAATATTTAGGCTAATTTGAGGTCAGATAATAAATTTAGATATTGTGATAAATAATATTTTCTATTTATATATAAGCATTAATTGCTATAAATGAGAAGTACATAATACCAAATTATAAGGACATTTCAAACTGATACACTAATCCTAAGAATTTATGCCTTTGACCGTATTTTGTGTTGTAATGTTGCTTTGAAACACTATGTTTCAAATTTCGAGTGTAAATATTAGAAAGTTTTAAAGCTGGTGGCACTACTCTGCTCAGTCCACTCAGTGAGATGCCTGCATGCCCAACAGGTATCTAGGTGGGGGTTTCAGCTGGAAGGCTCAGAGTGAGTCCTGGAGAGATCAGAGGAGACGTAGACCTGGGAGTGGTCTTAAAGTGGTGAAGCTGTGGCAATGTGTAAAGTTAGTTGAGAAAACAGAATTTTAGGAAACGCTTTTATCATACAGAAGAAAAGGAAAAGAGCAAGATTGGGGGAGATCTCTGGTTAGAGAAGCAGAGGAGAAATACCCTTGTTAGGGGTATGTAGGCCACCGAATGCCGGGAACAGGCAAGCTTCAAGAACATGTAGTCACTGCAGGAAGGGGTGTTGAGGATGAGGGTGGAGCAGTGCCCGTCAGTGTGTAGTTTGACCTTGGAGGACTGTTTCAATTAACTAGTAAGGAAATAGAGGAACAAAAAGATAGGAATAATATTCCCTCTGAATATAAATTAATAATATTTTATAGATACATTTTAACTCCATTTGATTTTAAATTCCTAGACCATAAGGGCAGGGTTAATATATCTTCATTGCCCATAACTGTGCTGCACATAGTAAACATCCAGCTAGGATTTTTGCTCATCTGAATAACACCTGTTGCTAGCAGTATCTGCATGCTTAGCTTTGGTTAAGCACTTGCAGAGATGGTCGAGTAAGGCTGGCAAAAGTGAAAGGTGAAATGCTCTGTTGAAGAGTTGCCATCCGTTGTTTTTGACTCTAAAGGACACTCATTTGTTCTCGTATTTAATTTACTCTTTATAGATTTTATAGTTCATCTACTTCTAAAACTGACTTCGAGGTAGCTTAAAGGTAGCTAGAGCAAAATATAAAAGCATGTCTTTAGGATGTGTTCCCTCAGGCAACAAACTTTTTTTTTTTTTTTTTTTTTTT